>JAMKCH010031315.1:0-17574 GCA_023653785.1 Ophioderma brevispina | reverse complement strand
TAGGCGGGGACATTCAAGTGGATTGCATAACATGTGGCCATTGGGGGACTCCATAATTTTGAAGGCTCTACTCGAGCATTGCATCCTGAATGGCTTTTCGTTTGGACATTTATCCCCGCTTTGTAAAAAAAACTTGAACTACAGTGACTTTTGTGAAACACACTTTATAATCCGATAAATATTAATAACAGTCATCACACACCTGCTTTAGTTGTTGGCAACATGGCGCCCATGAACCCAGTCGAGCACAATTAAGCCAAGCGTAGCGTGATGATCTCCTTAAGTATCACGGAGTTTTGTCCTCGAGATTGTTAACATGTCTTCTAGCTACCGCACTATAAGTAGATTTCAAAATAGTGAGGCCTCATTAAAAGTTTTTAGGCCGTTTCATCACGTGAAGGTAAAGGATTATTTTAACGGCCACGGGTTAAAAAGTTTTATGATACTCATACAATATAGCTTTTTTAAATAATGTTTGACCTAAAGTACATTATTCACATCTGAGATAGAAATGGATGTTTTCAATTCAAGTATCAGGATGAAAACACAAGCATTTATTTCATTAACGTTGTTATTTTGAACACCTTTTGCACTGCAAAATACCATTCGTTTTCACAGCATTGGAGAAATTTATATCGATGCACACAAACACAACTAATTTTTATTTGGTCATCAAAAAAGGGACCAACCTTGTATTAACAGATTAGCGTAAAACGGATTTGACATCCTGTCCAACAATAGCGCCCCTTCCAATCATTTTACAGAATTTGTATAACTGAATACATCACTTTCATAAGCCGATTCTGTACACGAACTTTGTACCATGGTCCACAATATGATGTGTAATGGCAACAAAGCCTAGTCTCTGCATGGTCGAGGATTGCACCTCCCATAGCATTATCAGCTTTGCCGAATAATGCTTAGAGTCTCACGTAAATTTGAAAATCTACTATAATATGTTGTACGACCTTTTCAAACGAACAGAATCCAGCCCCCCAGACCCACCGAGTGATGTTGGTGATAGTGGCGACGGTGGCGATGGTGGCGATAATGGCGATGGTGGCGATAATGGCGCGATGTGTCGATGGAGGCGCCAGGGTGGCAATGCTCGGCGCTTGAAAATTAAAAGGAGGCGAGTATGTTACGCCATTAATTACATTTCTACTGTTTACGGTCAACTTGACTCAAGGCCTAAACCCCCTATAACTTCAATTCTAAACTTCTAAAAGGGAAGGACTTTGTTTGTTATGTTGAGAGATGAAACCCTTAGTGGCTTAATGAGACTATGCACCCTGTTGTTTTACAACTATAAAGATTGTGCAAAAGATGAACGGGATTCCAAAAGGGCTAAGTAGAAAATTAGTCAACATGTTTATGCATTGAGAGCAAAACAGATTGCAAAATTAGGTGGATTCACATGTTTTATAATGTTAAGGTGACGCAATGTAGATGATGTAAATTATGTAAAACCCACTTTATCAGTGCCTAGGTTATGTCTATGCCATGACGCTGTGGTATATCTAGTTTTAGAGATAGGGGAATCTAGCCGTGAGAAGTTAAATACTTATCACTGGATATACTTTCGCCAGTAAGTAGTCAACCAGAGCTATACAGTATAGTTACGGCTAGTTCTGGATCTGCATTAATGGTTTGTGTATCACATAGTGCAGGATTTATTATATGTTTTTTGCCCACAGGAGCGGAAAGCTGAACTTTCAGCTGTCGTCCTTTTTATGCAAAAGAGCTTCAGTTTTGGAATCTAAAAGGGAGCCAGTTGTGGTCCCTAATGTGGACATTTAGAGACCACACTGACGGTGGTAGAATACCTAGATTGTATTGCAGAATGTTAGTGTTGTCGATGGAACCCCCGTCGTCTTGAACTGCTGAACAAATTTATCTTCAGGACTAGGAAATCCCATGGATAATATTTACTGTATCATCGTTTAACTGCACTCTACTTTTAACCATGGACATTAGAGGACTTGAACCTAGGTATAAAACACTAATAATTTAGTAATCATGTGCTGAATTGTATAATGGTTTTGGAAATACAATTCGTGAACCATTCTTCTGATTAACATAATTAAAACAGTGGTGTATTATATAAAAATTTATATCATTTGTGCAACGCTCATTTTGTTTATGTTCAAAGGGTATTTTCTTAGACCTTTTACGTCAACGAGACTCATACCACATGCCATTGATCACTGAAGTTTTTCATCTGATGAAGTTTCTGTGTAAAATCTGTTTTAAAATCTGGTTAACATGCAGCTGTTGATCCAGGGAAGTCTCTCTCCTCTCTCCCTCCTTCTCTCTCTCTCTCCTCTCTCTCTCTCCTCTCTCTTCTGATCCCATTTCATTTTGAGCATGCTTGCGTGCGAGCGAGATGTGTGCGAAGGATGAGTGTGTGTGTAGTGAGTGAATCAAGAGGGGATGAATGGAGTGTGTGAGGGTGTGAGTGTTTCGATTCAAGTATGAATAATATTGGTGTGTGATAATGTATTTTGTCTAATCCCCCCCCCTTTAACTAAATAAAAATGAAAGAAAAACTTTGCACCCATCATTGCCAAATAAATACCCATTGTGCTTGAATGAATGGCGAAAACTGGAATCTAAAAAACCTGATTATGCAGGGGCGGATTTAGAGGAGGGCGCTCCCGGCGCGCCGCCCCCTCTATTTTTTGCAGAGCAAAAGGGCGCCGCAGCATAAGCGTGGGTGAACTGTAGATCCTCCCGAAAATGACTTTGTAATACATCAGGGCGCCCGTACATCTCTAAGCATGACGATACAGGGCGTCGCTGGCCGTGTAGATGTTGTTTTGTGGGCTCCCCGAACAATTTGGGCGCCCCCTATTGAAAATTCCTGGATCCGCCCTGTTATGGAATTTTGCCTTTACAAAACTTTATAAATAACTCCTCAGCAATGACGTTTACGTTGACGTCATATTGGATAAATTTTGATATCTGTTTGTACTTCATTTGAAGAAGGACAATGAGCTGACACACAGAATAACAAAAAAGATGTTTAATACCATAATTTTCAAAAAACCAGAGGGGTGGTAATCCCCCCCACCCCCTTGTCTTGAAAACGTATGATATCATACAATATAGCTTTTAAATAAATGTTGACCAAAAGTAAAAATTATTTTCCCAACATCTGAGATAGATGGATGTTTCAATTCAAGTATCAGGATAAAAACGTCAGCAATTTAATTTCATAAACGTTGTTATTTGAACAGCCTTTGGGCACTGCAAAATACCATTCCGTTATCAGGATTGAGAAATCATGTAGTCTTATATCGATGCACAAACACAACTAAGTTTTTTATTTGGTCATCAAAAAAGGACCAACTTGTATTAACAGATTAAGCGTAAAAACGGATTTGACATCCTGGCCAACAATTAGCATGCGCCCTTCAATCATTTAACAGATTTGATAACTGAATCAAATCAGTTTCCAGTAAGCCGATTCCATGAACAGAACTTTGTACCATGGGCACATCTGATTTGTAATGGCAACAAAGGCCTATTCTCTTCAGGTCGAGTATTGCCCACCCCATATCATATCATACTCGTCCGAATATGCGTAGAGTCTCACGTAATTGAATCTACTTATAAATGTTGTACGACCTTTTCAACGACAGAATCCAGCCCCCCAGACCCACCGAGTGATGGTGGTGATGGTGGCGACGGTGGCGATGGTGGCGATAATGGCGATGGTGGCGATAATGGCGTCTATGGTGGCGATGGGGCGCCAGGGTGGCCCTGCCTCGGCGCTGAAAATTAAAAGGAGGCGAGTATGTTTAACTCCATTTATTTACACTACTGTTTTCGGTCAACTTGAACCAAGGCCAAAACCACCTATAAACTTCACTTCTAAACTTCAAAAGGCAGAGTACTTTTGTTTGTTATGATTGAGAAGATGATTCCCTTGTGCTATAATGAGACCATGCACCTGTTGTTTACAACTATAAAGATTGTGCAAAGATACGGGATTCCAAAAGGGCTAACGTTAGAAAATTAGTCAACATGTTTATGCATTGAGAGCAAAACAGATTGCAAAATTAGGTGGATTCACATGTTGTTATCAATGATAAGGTGACGCAATGTAGATGAATGTAAATTATGTAAAACCCATTTAGCAGTGCTAGGTTCTGCTATGATGACGCTTGTAATATCTATTTAGAGATGGGGAATCTAGCTGTGAGATGTTTAAATACTGCTCACTGGAGATACTTTTCGCCATAGTCGTAACCAGGAGCCTACAGTATAGTTACAGCTATTCTGGATCTGCCAATAATGGTTTGTGTATCACATGTGCCAGGATTTATTATATGTTTGTTTGCCACAGGAGCTTGATAGCTGATTTTCTGTCAGCTGTCGTCTTTTTACGTCCAAAAGAGCTTCGTTTTGGAATCTAAAAAGGATACCGTTTGTGGTCCTAAATGTGGAAATTAGAGCTCACAGCTGACGGTGGTGAAATACCTGGATGTATTGCAGAATGTTTAGTTTGTCCGAGGGACAAAACCCCGTCCGTCTTGAAACTCGGAACAAATTTTCTTCATGCACTGAGGAAAATTCCCATGGATAATATTTACTGTATCATCGTTGAACTGCAAAACGCTACTTTTAACCATGGAACATTAGAAGACTTGAAACCTAGGTATAAACACTAAAATATTTAGTGTATCAGTGCTGAATTGTATAATGTGTTTTGGAATAGCAAAAAACACAAAAAAAAAAAAAACCCCCACCAATTCTTGAACCATTCTGATTAAAATATTAAACGTGGTATTTATAATTTATATCATTTGTGCCAGGCTCATTTTGTTTTATTTAAAAGGGTATTTTATTTTTTCTGACCTTTTACGTCAACGAGACTCATACCACATGCCATTGATCAATGAAAGTTTCATCTGATGAAGTTTCTGTGTAAAATCTGTTTTAAATCTGTTTAAACATGCAGCTGTTGATCCAGGGAAGTCTCTCTCTCTCTCCCTCTCTCTCTCTCTCTCTCCCTCTCTCTCTCTCTCTCTCTTTCTGATCCATTTCATTTTGAGCATGCGTGCGTGCGAGCGAGAGTGTGTGCGAAGGAGTGAGTGTGTGTGAGTGAGTGAATAAGAGGGGGATGAATGAGTGTGTGAGGGTGTGAGTGTTAGATCAAGTATGAATAATTATTGGTGTGTGATAATGTATTTTTGTCTAATCTTTACTAATAAAAATGAAATGAAAAACTTTGCACCCATCATTGCCAAATAAATACCAATTTTGCTTGCATGAATGGCGAAAACTGTCTAAAAAACCCTGATTATGCAGGGGCGGGGGATTAGAGGAGGGCGCCCCCGGAGCGACGCCCCCTCTATTTTTTGCAGAGCAAAGGGCGCCGAAGAATAGAGCGTGGGTGAACTGTAGATCCTCCCGAAAATGACTTTGTAATACACAGGGCGCCATGTAGATCTCTAAGAATGACGATACAGGGCGTCGCTGGCCGTGTAGATGTTGTTTTGTGGGGCGACCCGAAAATTTGGCGCCCCCTCTATTGAGAAATTCTGGATCCGCCCCTGTTATGGAATTTTGCTTACAAAAACTTTATAAATAAACTTACATCCGCAATGCGGTTACTTTGACGTCATATTGATAAATTTTGATATATGTTTGTACTTCATTTGAAGAAGGACATATGGAGCTACACACAGATAACAAAAAAGATGTTTATACCATAATTGCAAAAAATCAGGGGGTGGTAATCCCCCCACCCACTTGCTCTTGAACGTAGTACAAAAACCCTTCGTTGAACGAGGGTTTAAGCTCTAAATATTCTTAATTTTAATATGAACTAACCTATTTACAATGTCACATTACTTTTTAAAGGTTTACTTGTTTCTAGGCATCATCCATCACGCTATATTGCCTTTGATGGTCTGTTCTAGTGTGACTCTTGCAAGGTTGAACTCCACCTCACTAATCTATGGTATGGGTTTCATCCTGTGGATGAAAGCGAGGGGGTGTGATCAGTGAAGACAAGCACAGAGTGCACTCTCTGGTGCCCAAATATACATCAAAATGCTCCAACGCCAAATACACTCCTTTTCAATAGTAATAGCTAGTAATTGTCAAACTTCTGGCAATTTTGTTTCTGACAACTTCTGAAACAAGTGATGGAGCTGCCCAGTGTGTTGTTCCCAAGATTGATTGTACATAATTAAATCATCAACATAGGCCTCACAGCCTGATATGTCAGCAACTATATGATTTACCATCCTTTGGAAGGTTGCCGGTCCCGGGGGGGGGGGCACTTGGTTGGATATGATGCGTGAACGTGGTCTTCCAAAAATGCACCCTAAACAAGTATTTCCACCGACTAAAAACATACCCTAAACAAGTATTTTTGTCTTATTTTTGCTACCCAAACAAGTATGTTTGTCAGTTTTTGCTACCCTAAACAAGTATTACTTATATACATTGTGTCGTTAATATACCTTTTATTATCTTGCTTTGCTTTGAAATATTTTTTGATGATTTTGATCTCTGCTTGATTTTAGTATTGCATACCCTAGACACATACATACAATTTTAGGATTAAGAAAAAAACATATTTTTTCCATATTTTGCTGTTTTTGATACCCTTATCAATTTACGCGTGTACATCGCCAGTTGGAAAAAAGGGACCCTTTTTATGCGTTTTCTTGTTCATGCATCATATCCACCTTTGAATACAAGGGTCCCCCCTCCGGGTTACCGGTGCGTTTTTCATACCGAAAGGCTTTAACCGATACTAAAAAGTCCGGTGTGAAAAACGCCAAAAATTCTTTCGCACGATCAGTAAGGAGAACCTGCCTCTAAGTTCCTGACATAATTTGAATTGTCAATGCAATGAATCAGTCTTTGGACATTGATTAGCCCTTCTGAAGTCTGTCACGAACAGTCAGGTTTTGGTACCAAAATACACGGGGAACTCCAATCATTGTTACTTGGTTCAATTATATTGTTTGCCAACATGTACTCAATCAACTTGTTGAGATATTTTTCTTCATAGGATTTACTCTAGGATGATGTTTATGGTGGGCAGTATTGTTCTACTAGGGACATCAGGGAAAATACCTTCAAACTCATGAATCAACTGCTTGATTACGCACTGTTGATTTTCTGAGAATATCCGAATTTTTTTTCAACTTCGTTGGATAATCGTGCTGTTTTCATCACTGTTTACATTTTGAACAACTTTAGATTTATGATTGTCATCATGTTTACTTTCATCAGTAGGATTTACAGAACACACTGGTTTTGCACTGTCGTCATTATTTCTATCAACATATTCATGTCACAATTGCTACCTCTTACAATGTTAGAAATTTCCGTAAATTAAGAAAACAGATATTCCGTAAATTTAAGGAAATCTGTTTAAGAAAACAATAAAAATAAAAAAAAAAACCTAAAAAATGTGAATTTACGGAAATATTTCACAAATTTCCGGCAGCAAGATTTTCCGGACTTTTGTTTTCGTTCCGTAATTTTAAATTACGGAAAATTCTGTTAAAATACAATTTTTTTCCATAATATGACACAAATTTCTGTAAAATCACTGTCACCAAGTTCCGTTAATTGACAGAAATTCTGTAAATTTAGCCTAAAAAGTCTGGAAATTCTGCTGCCAGAAATTTCCGTAAATTTACTGAAAATTTTCTAACAGTGTACGCCTCTCTGGGTTTTGAATATGTAACTTTCATTTACGTTTGATTCTACTGCATAGGGACCATGGTGTCTGACCTGCAGTGGATGTCCAGGGATTGGAATCAAGACTAACACTTGGTCTCCTGGCCTAAAAACTCTACTCTTCACTGCTATTTCATAGCCATCTACTTTTCCATCAAGTTCCAACAGCTTGTCTTAACATGACCTGATTTCCTTGCAATATGTGCAAGTTATTTCTGATTTAACCCTCGTCTACCGAAGGGGGGGGGGGGTTACCACCCCCTTCAGGTTTTTTCCCCGGCTTGCTAAAACCCCCCTTTTGGTGCCAAATTATTTAATGTAATTGTCAATTGACATTTTCCGCTCCTTTTCATCCAAAAACAAACATCCAACGGGGTATAGGTAAGATACAGAGTGATCCCAAAGTGATGGATAGGGGGTGGGGAGTGGCAACCACCCCCTCCCCCTTCGGAAGGGAAGTACCAACATGCCTAACGCAACACAGGAACACCACAGACAATAGATAGCTATGGTCCTCCTCTTTCCATTTGCTGGTGCTGTGAATGTAATTTAGCATGCTTTCCAATTCCTCTGTTGACTTGGCCAACAGGATAAAATCGTCGGCAAAGATCAGTGAGAGAGATTTTCACCACATTTGATCCTCTTCCTTCCCAGTTTATCTCCTTTATGATGGCATTTTGAAGGCATGAGGTGAAGATTTTGGGTGAAATGTGGTCCTCCCTGTCTTGCTTCGCCCTCCTGCGGGTCACTCCTTGGTTTTCAAATGCTGTGAAGAGTGTTTGAATTCAACAGAGTCAAACCCCTTCTCCTACCACAAAGGTCAAATCTTGAGCGGGATCCTTATCTCATTGGCCCTTCTCTTGTTAGCTGTCTAACAACACTGTATGTGATCGTGGTAGAAAATCCTGGTCTAAACCAGCTTGGGCTCTGGGTTTGTGTTGTTTCCAGAGTTTTCACATTCTTTTAGCAGACCTGTAGAGACCTTGTACATTACAGGTCGAAGGCTTATAGTTGCCTGTATTTTTTGAGCAGATGTATCTCCTTTCTTATGGGATAACTACAGATGCATTCTTGCTTCCAGTTGCTTGGGACTCTTCCCTCTGTAAGGCACTTTTGAATAGCTTTTTAAGTACCACCTCATAATGGGCTGCACATCGGTCATCTTGGAAGACACTGCTGTAAATACTATATACTATCCGCTCCAGGGCTTTATCTCGCTTTAGAATTTCTTCGGCATCTCTTACTTCGGAAGCATGAAAAATGGAAGGGGTGGTGTTTCCACTTTTGGTATCTTGTACATGACTCAGCAAAGGTTTTTCTTGTGGTTACCTGGTGCTGTAGAGGTTGGTGTAGAAACTCTTCACAAAACGCTCTTTTGACCATACCTATCGAGATCTTCCTGTTAGAGCTGCATCTTCCTCCTCCTTCAGGCTATGTGTTGTGCCTTCCTAGACACTGTTTCCGTCTTGGTGATTTAAAGTCCTTTGTTTGTTTCAAGAGCTTCACGGTTCTTGCTCGTGTGTAATGAGATTTCCTCGTTCATACGTGCCTGAGGGTTCTTCACTCTCAGTGGATTCTAAGCTGTTGGATTCCCATTCCACTACTCCTTTCATCTGTCGTCTTTTCTCCCCGCCTCCCCTCATTTGTTTTTGGTTTCCGCAGAGAGCTTTTCAGGGTCTTGATGGCTTATCTCTGCCAGCAGTTTTCTATCTACCGCAATCCTCCATAATTGCAGAAGTGAAGGTCTCAGGCACTGTGTGTCGAGATCTTTGCATGAATCCAACTGTAAAGGCTCATCAAACTTGTTGGGACAACTTCAGTTGAATTTTTGCCACAGCCTTAGCTGTGAGTGCTTCTGCATTTGGTTCTTCTCTTTCGCCTGTTGCTTCATAAATCTTGCTCTCTCTAGTTTGGTGTTGATCGTCACGGAGGCTCGAAGCATGCGGTTGTCACTGCCTGTTTGTATTATTAATTACTGATCCATTGAGGAAGTGTGGGGCTTATCAGTGAGGATGTAATCGATTTCATTCTTTTGACTTCCGTCTCGGGGATATCCATGTCCATCGCCGGTTGGGTTCGATTTCTTGTAGAAATGTTCATGTTTTCAATTGATGTCTTTCAGCAAAGTTGATGAGATTGTCATCTGTGATTCCTCTTCCCATTGCGGTTTTCGCCGTTCATCAATCTTCACGGCAACAATTCCTAAAGGTTATCCTGTGCATTACTCTCCTTGATTACCCATTCCAACCTTTGCGTTGAAATCGTCCCATTATGATATTGTAGTGGTGCTTGCTACTGCTGACTAGCTTGTCTATTTCCTCATACACAGCATATAATTCCTCATCAGCGCTGCTGGTTGTTGGTAAGTAAGCTTGGATTATATTTAGATGGTACTTGTTGTTGATCTTGACAGTTAGCTGAGCCACTCTTTCTGAAATTCCTTTGAACTACTGCCATTTCCTGCTATACTCTTGTGTACTATGAACCCACTCCTTTGTGACAGGTGTTGCTTCCCTTGAAGTAGAGATTGTGACCATTTCTGTTAAGGGTGATACATCACTTCCCTTTTTGCCTTACTTCACTAATTCCAACAATGTCAAAAAGGTTAGGAAAATCAGATTTTCATGCGGTTTCTACTTGATGGGAAATGACTAGTTGTATATAATGACAGCATTTTAGAGCTATAATAAGGTGTTTGAGTCGCTAAAATTGTGAAATATCAATTTTCCACCCTATATTCAATATTTTCGTACTTTCCTCAACATATGGCGTCATGGTGACGTCATAATGGAGATGTTGGTACTTATTTTGGTACCAATGGAAAGAAGAAATTCTAAGCTATTCTATTTGCACCCAAAGAAGGAATCGGTTGTTCAGAATGAAAATCACAGGGAGGGGTGGTTTGTGTTAACCCCCCCACCCCCCCCCCTTAGGGAGTTTGTTACACAAAAATCGCGATAGGTAGACGAGGGGTAAACGCCATCCCCAGAGACTTTTGCACTAGAAGGGCCCTCATTCCCTTGACTGGAGGAACTTGACTGAATGTTTAATTCTTTAGTAGTACCATGACGTTGGGATGAGCTACTTCGGTGAGGCCATTTGAATTAAAACTCTTGGAATTCTGACTTGACTTGTTAGGCCCACCCGTGATTGCTGAAACTCAAGGGGCGTAATCATCAGTTATCGCTGCCGCATTATGCAAATCTCTGATATCATGTTCATCCAAATGAGTTTTTATGTCGGTGTGAATGCACTCTATGAACTGCTCAATTAAAACTCGAAGTCTTGTTGCTCTTTACGCCACTTCATACTTTCAGCAATCTTCTCGAAGTGCAAACTTCTGTTTCCTTCGAACCAAATTTATATTCCTGATGGCATTAAAAGCTGATTGTGAAGAGGAGCCTGGCATGCCTTTTGCTAATTGTTCTTGTTCTAATTTGTTTTGGCTTCAATATTTGCCAATCTAATTTTTCCTCCATTTGTAATCTGCCGTCTTTTCTTTTTGTTTGTAATTTAGCATGCGGGCATAGAAAATTCTATGTTGTTGTATGGGTCTCTTTTTCTCTCAGTTTTTCTCTCTAAAAGCCTTGAGTATCTTGTATTTCTTTCTTTCGCTTTGCTAATTATCTTGTCCTTTTTTTTCTCTTGCACTTGTAATTTGGCCATTTTCTAATTGCATTTCCAATATATTATATTAGACACCACTAACTACCTTGCATTGGTGTAGAGGGTCCATACTAACTACTAAAGGTGTCAAACTTTAGATGTAGTCGGGCATGAACGAACTCCCTAAATAAGGACCCTATGATATTCTGCTCCTTCTCTATTGTGGTTGTTTCATCTGAGAGAGAGAGAGAGAGAGACAGAGCGAGAGAGATATTCGTGGTTAGACTATATTTTGAATAAGAATGCTCATTTGCCAAAAATACAGTTCGTCTAGTCATGTAACATTTTCCATTTTCTCATGAATTCCTGGAAGATCTGTACTCCCATACTTCTATTCCTCGCTCCTTCCTCGTATTTGACCAAAGATAGAGAATATTTTGACCCCTTCCTTCATTTCAAGCTACTCTCCTACCGCTACCCTGTACGTCCGGTATTTGTATATTCCGGTTTACTCGTCCCACCATGTTAGATTTTAATATGATTTATGTACACATTAAAATCTTACTATCTGCACCTTGATTGTATATTGGTTGTCCTAACACATTATAGCATTTACTTTATTGTATGTATTATGTCTTTTACTGAATAAGTTAAATATGAAAAAGGAATGTTTAATGGCGTTATTTTGAGAACGTGATTATTCTTGTTTTCTCTATCGTTTGCAGGATAATGGTGCCAGGAACAACTGTCATCTACACGTATCTATCAGAGACTGCACAAGCACATGAGCCATGGCATCTTCTTATTTTTTAAATTCTACTCCCTATAATTCGCTATGTAAATCATTCTATATATTCAACATTCTACAATCTTGTTCATAAGTCCTTGGAACACTTGTTAATATTGGCAGTTATGCAAGGCTATAGGGTTAAAACGCATTCCGTTCCCTCCTGTTGCAAATAATATGCAGCGAGATTGTGTATTGTGCTTCATGCAACAATGATTGAGGGAACGGGAACCAAATCTGCCATAGTGCAGTTAGTGTCCACTGTAAACGGGCCTCGACCTTTTGCCCACCCAACCAAATCATTGTGACATGAATCCATTCATGAGTTTGACCTTATATAAACAATTCCCACTTCACAGGGCACCATCCAATCACTGATCAATGACATGCTATGGATGAGCGATTACCCACACACTGTGTGCATGAACATTAGCGAGTAGGCCTGTTTTTACTTATGTTGGAAGCCTTGTTAGAAATGGTCGTTTCGGATATTTTTCAGCACCGTATGTCAACCAAATTACACCACCTTATAGAAAATAATATTATCTTGGTTGTCAGCTTCTACGAAGAGTATAGGTCTAACCGTTTGTCCATGGCGCCCTCTTGAATCTGCCCAACAATCACTGGTGATTTTTGCCATAGAGTTAGCATTATATACCCTACCAAAAATACCACTCTTTATAAATTAACCATTCTCGGATTTTTCTGAATGTTCTATCAAAATAAAATTCACATATGTTATTGATGTTAATATATTCTACAATTAGAGCTTCTACGAAGAAAATTCCTTGAGCACTTTTCTCGCAACGACGTGAGTTTTCTCATGTCCTATGCGTTAAGCACAGAGTACGCATGACAGGTCAGAGGCCTATTGAATGCACTGTGTGCACAGTGAATAGGGAAAATGGACAGTAACTGCAAGATGCATAGAGTGTTATGTTCCAACAATTATGAAAAAGATTGTAGAATAAACACGTGGTGGTGGCTTTTCAATTGTAATGTTCACATGATGATATTATTTATCTTTTCCAGAAAAAAATGAGACCTAACTTCAGTAAATATTGTTTTTAATTTTATAAGACAACGGTTTTATCATTGCGTCAGTACGATCTTTCCATACAATCTCCCCGTCAGATAACCACTATCCCGATAAAGTCCTTAAATGTAACATATGCCATTTATATGACTTATAAAGACTATTAAAAAGGAATACAAATGGAATTATATTTTATAGGCTTGAAATTAGGAACAAATCACTGCTTTCAAAACATGCTGAAATGAAACAGATTGTTTGGCGTAAATTTAGTGAACCTGCTTCCAGAAAATGCATTTTGTAAATCACTTATAGCTATTTTTTTTTGCTATAAAAGGACCGGTTTACATGGAATAAGCAAAACAGTACACTTTTTGGCAATTCGTTTGTTTTTTGTAGGATTAAAAAACTACATAGACTTGTTTAGAGAGGGCAAACCCGAACAAATCTATTGATTTTTGCACAATGCATCAATTACACGCGTATGTGCATGCACGAGTCGGTGAATTTAAAAAAAAATCATGAATAAGTTGCGAATCCAAAGTTCGAACAATTACCAAAAATAATTGTCGATCTTACGCGAAAGTAGCAAAATTTGCGTAAATATTGGCTCCCTAGGAACCCCTGAGTACTAAGTGGTCATTGCATGTTTGCGAGAATTAGAGCTAATTACAAAAGAGACAAATATATACTCTGTTAGGAAAGATTTGTTTAAAATAAAATAAATCTATGAACCTCATACAGTCTGAGTACACTTTGTCGAGATATTGTTCTCTGTGAGAGTTTAAATGTGAAAGAAACATGCTCAAAGCTGTCATTGTTTTTCATAGACTACTGTATATAAGTGAGTTAGTGGTGTATAACCTATAGAAATACACAGTGATCATATGACTGTCACAAATGTTTTACCCTTCGACCTCAAACTTTGATTGAATCGACATGGAAGTTGTATTGCACTGATAAAATGTGATTTCTATCATCTTAGCGGTACATTAAGATTTGCATGGCATTTGGTATAATGCAACACAAAATCGTGAAAATCATTGGTTCTTCGAGTTGGCGAGACTAGACCTGAATTGTTTGTGGATATATTGAATGGAATTCAACAAAATTATATAGGAATGACATTTTCTATTTTCGGAGTTATTTTACTGAACGTTGGAGCTAGAGTGTAGACCTGCCCTTCAGACTGGCAAAAGCAATTTTTCACGACCAAAATACCAATGATATTCAATATAATTACGAAAACAGACAAAAATAACCTGTTACATATAAAAGAAAATACAAAACCTATGGTGTCAAAAAAACAAATAGTGAAGTAAATGCGAAGAAGTAACGTTTAACTCCTATAAGGTATGTTGAGGCCTAGAGGAGTTCTTCACTGGTTTTGATTGAGTAAGGACGTGGATTTGTCACCGATCTCGAAAAAATATGGATACTCCAATGATTTTCCCTGTGCTTGGACCACGTCCATCTTGCTTGGACCACGTCCATCTAGCGTTCTACAGAGCTTGAATATTACCAGTGAGCCCATATTTTCTTTGAAGTATCAAGGAAATGCGATATTTCTGAATATTGCATGGCGAGCCCGCACTAAGACAAGTGACCCGGTACCACCGGCGCAGAAGCAGTTGGAAACATACTACTTCAGCTGCTTCTAGTGAGGTTTGGTATTTCAATGAAACAGTTCCCGTATGATTTTTGTGCTAACAATAATTTTCTTGCTGTTTTGCATTCATTAGGTACTAGACTGTCCCTGCTGCCCCTTGAAGAAGGGGTGTTACTTCAGGGGAAATTTGAAAGAGAGTCAAATTGTGTTTTAATGTACGTTAACATGTTCGTCTCCTTATTAAGGATAAGAAAAATATATATTTGCTTAGGTTCCAACCTTTAAAGCGCTATAGCCCCATAATGGTTCAAGGTCATCCTGGGGTAAAATTTACCCAATGCTAAGATTTTGTTGAAACTGGTGACAAGTAGTTTGTATTGTTAGGATCCAAATATGTATTAATTTACAGTGTGACATTTGGTTGGTTAATTACATAGCAAAATGTAGCAATCGTCTACATGGTCTATGGGGGGGGGGGGTCACCAA
Source organism: Ophioderma brevispina (assembly GCA_023653785.1). NCBI lineage: Eukaryota > Metazoa > Echinodermata > Ophiuroidea > Amphilepidida > Ophiodermatidae > Ophioderma > Ophioderma brevispina. The sequence continues at coordinate 2,340 of JAMKCH010031315.1, read as the reverse complement.
AACTTTCCCTGGCTGTTGCAATGGTGATATCACCAAATCAGTTAAAATGCTTTTTCTGTTTCAGTACATGACAAGAGGAATCATTTGACACCACTTTCAACAACATCGGAGCATTTACCCCCAGGGTGACCTTGAACCATTATGGGCTATAACTGCTTTAACTAAAGGTCGGAACCTAGGCAAATTATATTTTTTCTAATCCTTATAAGGAGGCGAACGCGTTAGTGTACATTAAAACACAATTGACTCGATTTTAAATTTTCCCTATACTAATATTTCCCCCTTGATGAAGGGGGCAGTAGTCCGAAAATTTGAACCCCATCATTTTCTGACAGGTCTAAACCCAAACAGCAACAAAATCAATTTTAGCATGAAATCCTACGGGAATACACACCAAATCACAATATTCTGGAACTGCGTTTAAGTCACTTATAACCGTGAAGAGCAAGAAGAAGAAAAAGAAGTGGAAATCCCCTTCTACAAAGAGACATGACAGGAGAAGACTTGCGGAATGGCTTGCAAGGAAAAAGACCCGCGCGACTCCAAAGTCTATGGAATGTGATACACCCGCTCTTAATGGTGAATCTACACCCCGGAATTCCAAGTTAGAAGATGGTCCACCTAGCGATGGGACAGTGTGAAAGCTTAACCAGAGGTGGCGGAAAAGGCTTTTTCTATTCATGGTTGTGACTTAGACCCCAACGACTCTGATATGGACGCGGATCTATTCGTTCAATACGCAAAACACTCCCTTTCAAACGTGCCTTGTTCTCGTGCGACGAATCTCGCCCAGTTAAGGTTGTGCATGAAGTGCCTTAACTCAGCATTCCGTGATCAACTCATCAGTTAAGTCAAAATCTTTGGCAAGTAAGGTTTGATAATTGATTTGACTTCAAAGGACATTTTAGAATGTTTTTAGCCCACATGTCCCTCTGAAAAATGTTGGCAATTTCCACAGGAGGGTGGTAAAGTTTTTACATTCGGGAACTGCGTTCTAAATTTTAAATAATGGTCCAAATAACGATTAGTATAACTCAAATTGTTCATGTGGTAACAAGGAGTAAAAAATCTATGGTGACCTGTCTGTAAAATGCATCGCTATGAAGATATACAACAAAATAGGCCAAAGGTCAAACACTTATTCAGCAAAGGTCAAGGTCTTATACTGTTTAGATTAAGTTTAAAATTATTTTTTTAAATTATAAAATTACATTGATTTAAAGTACTTTGGGTATATTTGCCCTCTTGGCATTTACTCGTGGTTACGGGGGAGGGGACACTTTCCCCACACACTTCAATGGGGGGGGGGACAAAATTCCAGATGCTACAACCTTCTAAAATGTCCTTTGAAGTCAAATCAATCGTTAAACCTTATTTGCCAAAGATTTAGTCACGGAATTGAGGATTTTGACTTAACTACATTCGTAAAGAGCTCAATCTACGATACTGCGAGGGCTACAAGTTGAATACGTAATGTGAATTATCTACCTATATATATTGATTTTGTCGCTATTGGTACTGAAGGCGCCATTCAACTCAAAACAATCAACCTTAAGGCCTTGAGGGCAGTTCATGCCCAGTGTGTCAATCCAGGAGCGTTCTCTATAGTGGAGGGGCCTATGTAAAATTTGGTGAAGTTCATGTTAATTGTTGGCAACCACTATAAACGTATACTACTCACTGGGTCTGACTATTCAGAAAATCGATGTTGCAATTTTTTCTGTTGACCTTTAGTGACCTTGACACAATGTCAAAGGTCAAAATGGTCATACATCGTCCAAAGTATATCGAACTTGGTACCAAAATGTGGTAAATTTCACAAGGAATATTGTATATGATATTTATTTTGTTATTTGACCTTTCGTTTTCTTGTAATATGCAAATAACCTAATTAGAGACAATAATATGCATAAAATTGCCTTTATGCAGGCCCAGTCCTGTCCAAAGCAAGAGTTAGGCCTCAAGTTCTTGCACAATGTAGTCAACTGTAAACACACTTCTCTGCTTAAATGTAGAATGAACCCTACACAATCTCCATTATTTCTTGCTATTAAATAAATAAATACCCATGGGTAAGTAAAGTAACGCAAGTTGTTTGTAAGAATGTGCAAAAGAAAATGGTCGATGTAGTCTATACCAAATATATGGTACGAATCGTCGTTATTACCGTGAAATTACCACGATTCGCACTTCAGAGACAAAAGTATGTGTACTATTATCTTAGTCTCAGTCACATGTATGATGTTTTCATTATTCGATCCCATCCAGAGACCCTGGATAGTCTCGTCTAAAGCAAGATCAAGATAGTCACCCTATACCGGGGACGGGGGTCTCAGGTTT
>JAMKCH010031314.1:0-16216 GCA_023653785.1 Ophioderma brevispina | reverse complement strand
TAGTAATATATACATCTTTGAATCAGTGTACTTTCTATGACATAACCTCCAACAAACAATCCCTCATTCTTTTATCTACCTAAAATGCAGATTTTCCAACAGGTAAACAAATCTCACTAGCTAACATTCACTCGTGTACCTAGGTCATATTGTACTATAAAATACAACAGCGAATATTGTAATGTTGTGTGGGAGATTTCAAGAATGAAGACAAGATACCCATCTCTTTCTTCTTCTCCACATAAAAAAGAAACAAATCTAGATTTCCTCTTCCTCGTCAGTATTCCAAAGTGCACGCTCAAGTATAGTGGGAATCGTCCCTCTAGCAAATGTCATCCATGCAATTTTTAAAAGCGAGATTGAGTTACCAACATCAATGCCGGGAAATAGCAGTAGAAGCATATGGAACAACTCTATTTGATTTTGCCTAGGTTATCATGTCTCCTTGGCAGTGCTACCGTTGTCTTTCTTCATGGCACGGTTCACATACTACGGTACATTTAATTGTAATACCTTGGATATTTTTATATGGTTTAAAAAAAAAAAAAACACTCAGATTAACATTGCTAGATGTGGGCAACATCAAATGAGATGTTAAGTTTTTGGGTGGAGATGTCACGGCTCAATAGGCTGCAGAAATTTCATAAAATTTTGGCAGATTTTTGCCAACATTTACTAAATAAACAAATAAAAACAACAAAACAAATGTGGAATTACAAGTCATCTAGAGTGGCCCTTTGCCAAAAACTTGTCATCTCACCCAAATGTTTCCCTAAATTTACCCAAGTATTAGGAGGCTAATTGTAATCCTATTATGACGTTCCACACGACTTGCAAAACAAATCTTCTGCAAAACACTCAAAATTATAGCTAAAAAAAATTGGGGAGATGTTTTGAGATTGGACCCTACAGAACTTCCGCAGAGATTAGAATTAGAAACAGGGGTTGTCTATTTTTTCATAAAATCAAAATGGTCCCCCCCCCCTTGCCACATTTTATCCCAATCTTCCCAAAATTTAACATTGGCTTCCAATTACCTTAAAGCATCATGACCCAATGACCATAGATACAAAACCTATTCCCTCACCCGGGACGAATCACATAAGAATACACATCCCTTGTTATGTAATCAGTTGTATCCAATTCCTTTTGTGACCTAACAATGTATATACACATTAAAAGTGCCATTTCCACAATAGCATTCTTAATGTCTATTGCTTGTATAAGGTATTTTTTTTCATATGGCACAGCATACTTTTGTTATTTTCAATTTTATAGTCAAAATGCTGATTGAAGGCATTGATGCATATCAGGTCAAAATTCCGTTGATTCCCACCGACTGCAATCTAGCCAAAATTGTTGGAACCTTTTAATATAGGCCTACTTCAAAGCCCCCCCCCCCTCCCCCCCTGGACAATGATTAACCATTCCTGAAATTTTTTCGCCCCCGCCACGCTACAAGAACCCAACATTGATTTGTGGGGATAGGGAGGGGTGCATTGATAGAGAATGCCTCCAATCCTCCCCACCCAAGTTGCATGATTTCCTTATATCTGTTTTAAGAGAAATGGCGGGCAATAATCGGGGCAAAAAGAGCAGTCCGTGTTCCACACATTATTGCTAAGTTTGTCTAAAACAAAGTGAAAAAAAAATCATCTAATTTTACATTAGTCCTCATAACTTCTTAATTATGATAGCTAATACAAAGAATTTCAGGTGCACATAAAGTAAACAATATGGGCTTACGTCATTGCATGAAAATGAAATCAGCGGTCCACTTAGGGAGTGGTCACTAAAAATGTTACTCGTGCAAATTTGGGCTCAAAGTCGTCCCTATAGACAGGAAACGGCTCTGAATTTAATGGGTGTTAATACTAAATTGAAAATATAAATAGTAAAAGCATATTAATAAACTTCCACGATGTTACAGGAGCTATAATTACCTGATTACTCAATATAAGGCAAGAACACTCCAAGACATTCATGGCGGCATCCTTCTGCATTTGGTATAATGAATAAGCCTGAATTAATCAGTATTGGAATTCATGTGAGAGATGATGGATGATGATGAGATGAGATGATATGCTGATTATGATGATGATGACTACGACGACGACGATGACATTGTGCTTTCCTTCCGCTGTACAAAGTGTCTTATTTTGTGTTTAACAACTTAAATTATTTCATAAGTAAATATTACAATTCATACAATTTTATAGACACGTTAACTAGAAAAAATGAAAATTTTTAAATTTTTCATACGTTCATATATGGATGCGCTTTATATGATACCTAGGGTAAGCTTTACATTTAAATGAAAATAACCCGAATTCCAAATGGCAGGACGTGCTTTCGAACCGCGAAATCCCCTCTTATAAGGCGAGATAGTTGCCTCTAAGCCAATTCACTCTTACATATCGGGAGAGACGACGACGTGAGACGACGACGACGACGACGACGATGATGATGATTAAAAAAGGCATCTACACACACGCCAAGATAAATTGGGTAGGCCTCCCTATAAATTTTACTGAGAAACAGCTGTAAACAACCCATTGTTATACGTGAAGTGATCCTTTATCAACCGATGCGATAATTTCACCTTGGTCCAGTGCATCGATAATCCGGTATAAATATATTTTCAAGAATAAATTATCTCGGAAAAGTGTTCTTTAAAATTAAAAAATCAACGCTAACAACCACGGCTAAACATATGAAAAAGATCATGACTCCTGTCAGTCTCTATTGTTTATAGAGGTGTTGGGCATATCATTGATTTACGGGTGGTAAGATTTGGTTTACCGTTTCGTCGTTCACACACGATTCAACATATTTTTAGTTTTGAAACGATGATTAGTATTTAAAGAGCTATTTGGCTTCGATGCCAAAGATCTCGCCTTGCGAGCGGTAGGTTCGCGGTTAGAAATCAAGTCCTTCACTGTCGAATTCGATTTTTTTTTTCCTTTGAAATTAAAAATTTAACCTTGGTATCAATAAAGCGCGTACACTATATGAATCGTATTTAACATTTTAAAATCCTTTTTTTTTCAAGAGTCAACGTACTTCTAAATTTATTTGTTGTAAATAGTTACACTATAAATAAATATTCATTGTTTAAACACAATAAGATACCCTGTACCGCGGAAATCACGCTGGCATTTGCAACACCCCAAAAAATTGCTGTTTATACCCATGATGTAGCTTAAACGCATGAAATTGTCTATGCTGTTAAAAGTGCCATTCCTAAAGTAAGGCAGTGAGGAAGTGTAATTTGATACTCAGATGAATATCATTGATTTGTACCTATCTTGTGTACAGTTTCGTTCAATATCATTTAATCTAATTGAAATGACTATTAATTACGTTAAGCAATGAAATCTCCTTTCTAATAGTACGAATACATCTTAGCCAAAAGTGTTGGAACACTTTTATAAGGCCTACTCAAAATGCCCCCCTCTTCCCCCTGACAATGTTGAATCCTGAAATTTTGTTCTCGCCAGCCTACAAGAACCAACATTGTGGGTGGGGATAGGGATGGGGTGCATGGATAGAGAATTCTCCAAGCCTCCCAACCCAATTACATGATTTCCTAAATATCTTTTTAGAGAATGCGGCAATAATCGGGGCAAAAAGAACAGGCGTGTTCCAACACATTTTTGGCTCAGATTGTGGTTTCACTGGAAACCAGGTGAAATCCCTTGATCCCTGTTGAATATCCATTTGAATCAGTTGATTCCGTGACGGAAAATGACATTTTCAACTAGGTTTTTTACTGACGCATTGGAACTCAATTTTAAGACGTTACAAACAGTTAAAAACACGTTGAAACGCATTTAGTTCCGTCACGGAAAATGGAACAACTTTCACTGGGATCAACTGGAATTTTGACTGGTTATACAAGGAAAATAGGATATAAAATTTTACCTATTTTTATTGGAATTTTGCTCTCTTTCAGTGGTTGAAAGCCTTACAATATTTTTAATATTTAAAGTTTTAGATCTAATCATGTGATGCAATGATTTTTTTTTCAAACTAGACTTATTGCAACATTATTTTTAGGCTGTTAGGATGCACTTGGAACTAGAACATATAATCATTTGTGTGGCAGCCCTTAGAATGAAGCTCATTAATTTTATTCCATATAACTTTCACATAATAGTCCAATTTGTACATAATGTCCATATACTCATACACAGCAGCTTTTCTAAACATGGGGGAGGTGGGAGGAGTGGGGTGGGGGAATATATCCCGCCAAATATTTTGAAATTGTAAAGGGGGATGGTCAATTGATCATCTCCCCCCCCTGTTTGATGCCCATTCCTGTCTTTTTGACCAAATACCCACACATTTTGGTTCTAATTACAATTACATTTAAGATTTTAGCTTCTAAATGTCAGATTTTTTAGCCGCGCTTTTTCGCACGCACATTTGCTAGTAATACACCTCTTCATCGAACCAGTTCATTCATAAATTTTCATCACCTCAATCCCCCCCATGTCAAAAGGAAATGTACACCACTGAAAGGGGGGGGGGGGGGGGGGTGGGGGGGTGAATGTCCTACATACTGATCTTAAAAATTTTACACATCTTTTCCGATGTCTTTTACAGAACATCGCCCACACACGTGTAATTCAGATACTAGTATGCAAGATGGCGGGGAGTAGAGAAATCCAGCTCTTTTCTCCATAGAATTTGCCAACCTGGGGCTGGTTTTTCCGTGCATCAGTCAAACTCATGCATAGCCTATAGCAGAGTGAGTGCCTGTATTAGGAATATAAATCTCGGACTGCAGGTGAGTTACAACTTACAAACGCTAAGTATGACATGCCTTAAGTGCACATTAAAACATTGACTTCTTATAAAAAATACAAGTTTGTAAACAGGCAAGCTTGTAAAAAAACAGAGAAATAGACAGACGGACAGACATGGAGAGGAGGAGAGGAGAGAGAGGGATGGAGAAGGAGAGAGGAGAGAGGGAGATGAGAGAAAGAGGACACCAGGGGGCACGTTGGAGAGAGAGAGATAGGGATCTTAGGTGAGGGTGGTAAAATTTTTAAAAAAATTTAGTCTTTGATTGCAAAACAAGCTGAAAAGGTGTGCTTATCAGGGAGGGAAAGAAGAAGAAAGAGAAAATTTATCATCAATTTTCAACAGGTCCATTTATGATTTGTCAGTCTGTGATGGCTGAGTTTTTTGTAAAAATTAAAAGTAACCATTCATATTCAGTTTGCACATTTTACATCAAGAAGCGTGTACAGAATTTAACACATGTGTACATGCAATATTTTTCAATGAAAACAAACAGCTTTGTTTAAAAACAAAATATGCAAAAACATTAATTAGGCAAAAAATTACCACTTAAATAGTATTATACACTGGCTTATGATTGCAAGTTAATGGATTAATACCAAAATAATACAAAAATACTATTATATGCTGCTATTTTGGTGTCGGTACCGCTTATGTTCCTGAAATTAAGCAAAAACATGGTTTGGTTTGGTCCTTTTGTCAACTATTTGCAAACGTTTGCCTTTGAGATGGCTTCATCATTTTGTAATGGGAGTTTTCTCCATGGCAGCTATGAGATATGTCTTTAAACTCCGACAGACAGGCTTCATTCAAATAATAATATCATAATTAGAATTTTTTTCATCTAGTGGTCATTATTGGCGCATTTACCTAATGCAACAAGCAATTCAAGAAATTCAATAGAGATACTGATGGCAAATATAAATTAGGGAAAGGAAAGTCATTAAAAAATGAATGTCCCAAGTTGTTCAAAGTGGAATTTTGTAGTTGTAGGAGTGTGGTAAGACCTCATCATTCATATCATTATCATCCCCATCAACTGAGGGGACGGGAGTTTAGCTATTATGCAGCCGTGTGGTGTGGGACGCTATTATGAGGGGATTCAGGGAGTGATCAGCCTGCCCCTGGAGATTTGTGGTAAAAGGAGCTTCTATGATCTTCGGTTCTTTACGGGGTCACTTGATATCCTTGAGAAAAGCTTTATGCCAACGATTATGCTATGCTACTCTTGCACCTTTTTGGTGTTCCACAGGCCACTATGCTCTAACTTAGCGTAACTGTCCATTCATCCCATCACAGAACAGAAAATACAAAATTTTCACAATATTATTGCAGGACAATCAATTTCCATGTCATATTACTAGTGTCCGGGGAGGGGATACCCAATTTTGAAGGTGACACATCTATGTAAGGCTGTTAAGACACCCCATTTTGAGCAGCACTTCACCCAAATCCCCATTCACCCAAAGGACCCCATATTTTTTTTAATTCGATATACGTCACCCAAAGACCCCTATTGGGGGGTAATTTTGAAATGGTCACACAAAAAACCTTTATTTTTGAGAAAATTTTGCAAAATTTCACCATAACAGACCCCTATTGTTTTAAGATTAAAGGACTAACAAGGACCATGTGACCAAACATAACATTAGTAAGCACCTCTCAAATCAAGGAAGTCGATGCAGGGGAGGGGAGCATCAATGAGTGATGGGGGAATGATTGCCGGCCAGGAATGGAAAATCAGTATAAAATAGGTGTCTTCCGGTGTGAGTTTGACACATTGAAAAATAATAAGCCACTAAACAGGGTCCCATTTACAGTGAGACTTGGGGGGGGGGGGGGGTAAAAAAATTTTTTTGGGGGGGGGGTCATTGAGTACTGAATTAACAAAACTTGACACACAATTTAAAACAAAAATACCAAAAAGAAGTTTTAAACTTGAAATGAAAATGAAATTCTGTGAATTTTGTGGAAAAACAGTCCACAGGGTCAAATCGGATGAGAGATCACAACTTTCAAATAGTTTGAGAGAAGGGGTCATTGGACGACTCTTAAAATAAACAAAATTACAGTGTTCCCGGAATGATGAGTGTCTGCTGTGCAGTTTCGGATGAGTCAAGGTCACATAGGGTAAGCAGAGATCCTTACTCTGGTCACTACCTGATAATACCTGAGAGGCAAGGAAATTCACTAATTTTTCCTGTTTTCTAAAGGCTCAGGAGGGGGCACGAGCAAACTAAACCATGATTCAAATTTGCCAATAAGTACAGGCGCGGATCTAGGGAGGGGATGGGGGTGCGGACCTAACGTGGTAATCTGAAACTTGCAAAATCAGCCCATTGTGGGCAAATTAGCTTTCAGCCCCTGGTAATTTTGTCTCGTTTTTCAAATCCTGGATCCGCCCCTGAAGTACCGATATGGTAAGGGTTAACTCTTAAAATTTACGGTGTTTGCATCCCAGGTTTTGCATTTTGACACAACATACTCATTTGGGACAATGTTATGGCTTCAAACCTATAGCCTACAGATATCCTAGTAGTGTTTGTAACTATGGGTTGATGAAAGCCCAAACAGAAAATGAATTATATAAAACTATGAACAAAAGAGTTTCTAGTACATGGGGCTCCATTCAAGTTTCCACACTTTTATACCTCGCCAAATAATGGCAAGTTACCATGGTAAAACAGAGAGCACTCATTTAGTGTAATCAGCTGGGGAGGGTGAATTCGGGTGCAAGGAACGCAGGACCAAAATTGCTGTGTGCTTCTCCATGTTCCCACTCTCCCACATTTTATGCATAAATTTTTTACCATTTTTTTTTATTTTATTTTTTTTTTGCATCTAGCGAGTTTCTAGACTATAGGGTCATTTTTTTTTTCAATTTTATTTTTTGTACCAATAAACCTTGAAACATTTTGGTAGGCTTTCTAGAACCCAAATTTCAAGTGTGAAATTTCGAGATATTGTATCCTCAGAAGTCCTTGTGTGCTTTTTTAAAAAACTAAGGCATGCAGTTTACTTCATTGTCGTTTGATTTATGTTGGTTGGGGTGATGTAACTAAAGCAATATTTTAGGTATTCCCCAGCAATTTTTAATCCACATTACATGACCATGTTGCCATTTTTTGCAATTTGGAATTATTAACAATTATATTCCAGGAGAATGGGTAGTACTTGAACTTAGGTTTATTTATACTTTGAATTGCATTACTAAAATGCATAAAAAAACCAGGCATACACACCAGACCTACAAGATCGAATCTGTGTAGTGGATATACCCACTAACACAGAGGAAGGTGTATTGAAAAAAACCCCACTGTTATACATCTCCCCATTAGTAGTGGGGACACCAAATGTAATTTGTTTAATGCCCTCAGTCTTCTTAATACAATAAATATGAGCCCCACTTACCTGGAATCACATAGACATGAACACACACAATCACGATCCATTAAAACACTTTTTTCAATGCTCAATATCAAGAAAAACTCAAAGAAATTGGAAATTTTGCACACAATTTCAGAAGTTCTGTGTTATTGTTGACATGATAAACAAAGAGAGATGTCAAGGAGAGGTTCTCACCACAATTCAATATTGCCATATTGGGATACTATTGTGGGATCTCCAATCATGTTGTTTATGGTTTGGCGTGCAGGAGTGAACAACAATTGGCACTTATTATTGTACAGTAATTACAGTCTTTGTATTCAAGTAGTGTACTTCCTGTCAAATGAAGGTAAACAGTTAAATGATGTAAAACAAAACATGCTGCTGCAATCCTATGTCTGTCCTGTTATGTCTGAGGGTTTTTGTTTACTGAGCAAAAGCGAAGACACACATCGAAGGGTCCTTGGTGTACCAGGACCCACCAATGTCAAATGTTCACTTCCTTATCTATACCGTAATAACCCCTTTTTCAAATTAAATATTTGTCCCAATTAATCTCCTAAACAACGAACATCACACATGCTTTACATAAACCAGTGAGTTAGAGTGTTTTGAGGGGGAAAATAACACCACTCCTTGCTTCTAGAAACCACACAACCAACAATAATTTGTTTAGGCCTTTAAAGTAAAAGCTAATTTTACAGGGAAGGTAGTCGATACCATAATTGAGCTTGATTACGACCCACATGCAGTGACGATAAACAGGACATAGCTAAATACGAAGAAACTCACGTTCCCTAATACTTCTTTCAGAGGATTAGAATTTTCGTAATCTTCTCCTGAATACTTCTCCTCCCCTTCCCCGAATCGTTCTTTTTCTTTCCCAGTAAAAAGTGGCATTGATCCGTATAAATGTCCTCACGTGTATGAGGTCCTTAAATAAGCCTTATCTGAGCAATCGGTCAAAAACAACAAGGAGATCTGGATACCCGTCCGTTTCTACGTCTGATTTGCCGGTGCAGAAGCCGCTGTGTAAAATGTAGGTGTTCTTGAAATTTGCATGAACCGGTATCGTCGTTAGTACACCTGTCATTGGAGATGGCATAGGGGATCGCGCGGATGTTGTCAGATGCAATCAATCATGTGCGTAGCGTGGACTCCAACATTATCCTGGGCGTATGTGTGAAATGTAGGCGTCAAATTATGACTCTATTTGACAGATGAATAGTTAATTCACTCTCTATTTTTACACTTTACGACGGTAACAACTGTCGACAATTATCACCATTATTATTATTTAACAGATTTGCGCAATTTAAATGATTGTGACTGACGCCTTTATGTTACTTTAGTAACGGCCACCTTTTAGTGCTAATGGCCCAATAGCGGGTTCCGGCGGTTATGAATGTCAACTGACTGAGAAGGTTCTCCGGATGAACAGAGGGCGCTAAATCAAGAAAAATATCACTAACTCAGTTCCATGTCGATGCGGTCACTCTTTTTCACGATCAGGAAATTGAACAGGTAAAGCATATTAAATTGAGAGGGGGGGATGGTCCGATTTAAGGTATATCAAGTTTTCATCGTGGTAGAATGGCCTGTCGCCCAAAACACCCCATCTGCTAAAGTTTCGCGCCGATTATTCAATCCGTATTTTGATGTGACAGTGAAACGTGCTTTTTGTAAGCCCCATAGAATAATGTGTGTAATACTAATATTGGTCGACCAAAATGGAAGTACACTTTCGCTATACTCTCAAAACCAAAACACATCATTTAGCCCTAAGATTTCACAGGGTAAATGAGGAAAATAGTAGCTTTCTTCTGGTACCAAAATTTCGACCACTCCGGTAAAATATGAGCGTCTGGGGCGAGGGATATTAGCGACTCGGGCCATGGACCCGAACTTCTATAACAAGGCGCCAACCATCATTTTGTTGTAGTTAGTTAGTTGGGTACCATGCCCTCCTATAAAAGTTTCTTATACATCAACAAACATCAATTGTAAAATAAAGGTTTGTAGTGCAAGAAAAGGGATAAAATGATTAAAACATTGCAATTTTCGTCAACAAGGGAGTAAAATCGCCAAAACTTTGCTTGACCTACCAGTTTCAGAGGGGTCATAGGTCCAAAACCTAAGTCACAGAATAGTTCTGTGAATTACTTTTAATCCAAAAATTCATCAATGCACTGGCATACCTATGTTAATTAAATCTTTTACTGGAAAAAAATATCTATGTACTTTGAAAAAAACACCTTTTGACCCACCCCTCAATGATCATTCTGATTAATGCGGTAAATACCACTTTGCAGGGCAAGAATACAGGTTTAACTGTTTGCACAATGCCTCAAAGACCCTCTAAATGACCTTGGACCTGTTGAACACCCAATATGAACCACTCGCACGGGTCAGTCCGTTGCATGCAATGAAGCATTAAGTATTTCACCAATGACCTCAGAGACCCTAGATTGACCCCTTCGTCTCCCGACCCCTACTCATCGTCCCCTACCAGTGACAACATCTATAATCCATCACAGGACTGTACGAGAAGAAGCCATTTTGATAAGTATGGGCAGATAGCACAGACGGACGGACAGGCAGCACAGACAGACAAGACAGAAGAAAGGAGAAGTCCGTTCTGGAGGGAAAGAGTGTATCATGGATGGCGAGATTGCAAGTGTCATTCGAGAGCGTGGCCCACTGGTTTTTTTAGGGTAAGTGCATTGTGAGGAGGTCCTGGTTTGGTCCCAGCAGGGCCACTTGATGGGATATAATTCGGCACTAAATTCTGGAACTATGATTAAAACTGGAAATCCCCCCCCGGTTCAGTTAGACTTACTCTCTTAATTCATTAGACTTATTTTTTAGTCTAAGTGTGACTGGAATTAGTGACAAAACTTGAAATTTGAGCCCTCAAACCCCATTTCATTCCCAGATATAAACAAAAAATGCCGTTTTAGTGGTTAACCGTCAACATTCGCCACAGTGATTGATAGGGCTTGCCCACAGTGCATTATTGCGTCTAAATCATAACCGAAGTTGTTTCACACGGTACTTGACGGGGTGCATGTGGCAAGAGTGCCAGGCTCTCATATCAAGTAGAGAAAACAATACACATAATCGGAACAAGCACCTTATTTAAAGGGGGATGGCCCGATTTAAGGATATGTGAAGGTTTCATCTTACTTGATTGGCTTCACTCAAAATTCCATTCTTGTAAGTTTCGCCGCGATATTTCAATCCGTTTGTGATGCGAGAGCTAAAACGTGATTTTGTAAGCCCCATAGATACGTCGTAAAATTAATATTGGTCTCGACCAAAATGGGGCACATTTTCACTCATATTTTCCAAACCAACATCCTTTGGCTCTAGATTTACAGGGTACATGAGAAAAATAGGTCGCTTCTACGGATACCAAAATGTTGACACTTCCGGTAAAATTGGGGCCTTATGGGGACGAGGCTATAGCAATCGGGCATTTAAGAGAGTAGGCACACGAACTGAGAATCTCCCGTCTTCGGAGTGGACGGTTTTAAGCCGGTCCTGTGGCAGGAGATAAGTCCTCAGGCGCCTCACAGGCCAGGGAACAATGGTTGAAACAATAGGGCAATCGATTCAGTTAAGTTGACTCTTCACGCACCATTAGTTCATGCTTTATTCCGTTGTCGTTTATGGAGCCCGGACTATGATACCTGCCGCGGACTATGATTACTTTCACACCGGTCCCATGTACATGGAGAATCAAACCTTGTTCACATATTAATTGCAGCCAGTTTCGATAAGATGTAGGTGTGGAAAACCCGATTGGTTTTGGTGATTAAGGTCCGTCCTGGAAAACTATAGGCATCATTGGAAAGCAGTGTATGAACCACCGAATGATCTACCCAGGTAAAGAAGACCAAAAATAAAATGCTCGAGAGTTGGTATATATCAGACAGAGAAGAATAGAGTATTTAAACAGGCAACATGAAAGTCAAAATCACACCTAAACTGCGCACATTATCAGGGGACTGATTGACTTGTCTCGTCGCACAATGATTACAGGATTTTAAGAGCATTAACGGTAAGGCAAAGGCTTATTGTCACGATGATCGTGTCAATAGCAGTCGGGCGAGGATATTGACACGATGATCGTGTGGTTGACCATTATGGTCCTGGAGCATTAGTTTAATCGGAGAAATATTTTTAGTGCAATGCTCCGACCATATGGCAAATATGGTCCTGGAGCAGTATTTGATTGTAGAATATTTATCATTAATCCAGGAGGCATATGTGCAATATGATCAGGCCTGGACTATTCAAAATATGCTCCTTTTTATGCTCCAGAACAAATGGCAAATGTGCTGTCCTGGACCATATTTTACATATTTTTCCAGCTGCTCCAGGCGCATATTCCAATATTGTGCTCTTTTTATTTATGCTCCAGGACCATATGGAAAAAAATGGGTCCTGGACTATTTGACATATTTTTTCAAGATTATTTATATGCTCCAGGACCATATGGTCCTGGACCATAGGTTCGGAGCATAATTTTCGCGGCCAAAGATCTAATAGAGCCACACCTCACAGTACGCTTCTAAGAGATTTGGCCCGCAAATTATGCTCAAGGACCAGCTGCTAAGGACCAATGATACTGGAGCATATGTCCTGGAGCAGCTGGTCATGGAGCATATGGTCCCCATGGATCTAAATAATCTTGGAAAAAATATTTAAGTCAAATATGCTCCAGGAGCATATTTGAATACGCAAATGGTCCAGGAGCATATGGCAAATAGGCTCTGGAGCAGCATTTGATTAGAATATTTCTCCACTGCCTCAGGAGCATATTTGACCATATGCTCCTGGGCATATTTGAATACGCACAAATGGTCCAGGGCATATGGCAAAATATGCTCCTGGAGCAGTATTGACTTAGAATATTCCCAACTGTTCCAGGGAGCATATTTGCCATATGCTCCTGGTTCATTTGCCGTATTCAAATATGAGCTGGAGCATAGTTGACTTTAGAATTTTTTCCAGATTATTTATGCCCAGGACCAGATGCTCCGGACCAGCTTGCTCCAGGACCACTGCTCCTGGAGCAGTGGTCCTGAAGCATATCGCTCCCTGGAGCATTATTTGACTTAGAATTTTTTCCAGATTATTTATGCTCCAGGACCATATGCTCCAGGACCACTGCTCCAGGAGAATATGTGAGTTTCCACAAAGCGTTGCTAGATAATTTGCCAGCGTTGTGGGTACTAATTTTTGAAAAATACGTCACTGAAATTCGTTATTCTAATTGGCCGACGCCGCAACGTGTTGCTACTTTTCTCGCAACGCGTTGCGAAATGTCGCAACGCGTTGCGGCAATACGTATGGCCTTTATGGCTGCGAAACTATCGCAACCGACAGCGGGGCTCGAAACCGACGTGCCCTGGACCACACTGGACCACGGACCACACGTGCCCACAACAAGAGCAAATCAGACGTGTTAATGGGACCGTGGGGGTGGGGGGGAGAGGGAGACATGACTGGACATCGTCAACATAATAATGATTGATTTTGTACCCACAGGATGTGTGATATGGGCGCCTACGTGATGACATAAAGTGAGCCCTGTGTAAACCCAAGAAACAATGGCTAATGATGTACACTCAAATATGACTTGAACCATCGAGGCTATATCCTGTACTCCAAGATCATTTCCAATATATTGAATAAATTATCATGGCTGACAGTGTCCAAGGCACAAAACTCAACCCTAACAGTACCAGAAACATTACCTTGATGTGGACACAGGATCCATTTGATTTTTGACAGTTATGAGAACCAAAATTAACTATTATATTTTTGCCAATCTGTAAGAAATAATTTTCGGCTGATTTTGGTAGGTATGGAGATGTCGACATAAAAAAACCTAATGGTTGTGATTGGGGTGGGGAACACGTACTTTTTGAGGGGTGTATACATACTTACAGTAGATTTTTTGCAGCATTGCTTTGACTTATATTAGACTTCACTATGATTACCAGTGAAAACATATTTTAAGTTTTCAATATTATGGCATCAATCAACTTTAAATTCAACTTTATATTCCACAAGGACAACTTTTACCTGGTTCATTATTATTTCTTTGGAATTTATTTTAAATACAGCCAAAGTGATGTTTCATGATTTATCTCAAACTATTAGGACGGGCCTGATCCCTATTCAATTCTTGTGGCCCTGAACCTTAAAGGAAAATGTCAGATTTTTGTCAAGCTCCGTTTGACTTACATTTCATAAAATTCTGTACATACACTCACGAATTCCCGAAAAAATATACAATGTGATGTAAAATTAACAAAGTAGAGGCATTTTAATTTTGCTTTTTGACATACGAGAAAACGGGCGAATTTTGTCGCCACGGCTTCATTGATCAAAGCGCCCATTTTGCTCTCCCTCGTGAGTCAAAGTGATGACCAAAAACATCGTGTTGACTCGAATTGTTATTGCTGACCTGTAATATTTATGGATTAATGAAGTCATAATAAAATTTGAAATAAGTTACAGATGACATAATTTGTTTAATTTCGTTTTTAATTAGTATTGAGAAAAACATATCGATCGCAGTTCACAGTGGGGGGGGGTAGACCACGACCTTCTCGATTTGGGCTTTGGGGATCATGGGGGGCAAAAGTATTTTTTCTCAGGAGCAAGATTTTGGCCTCTCGATTTCCTCAATGTAACCGAGCGCCACTCCTTTCTTTCCTCCTCTTCCTTAAAAGACAAAACACATGTGAAATGTTAAAAAAAAATACCAAATGAGTCATGGTGTTGTTTGTTTTTATTAGATAGTTCATGTGCAAAATGTTTGAGTGGGAAAAGGGCCACAAAGGTAATTTCCATTTAAACCGACACAACAACATTAAGCGGTGAAGTGCAGGGGCCCATTCTAGGGCCCAGGCTTGGGCCCCTGCCCTGATGGGAGGCAGGGGCAGGACTAGAGCCCCAGCAGGAATCCGGACGGAGCCCCGGAAGCTCGAATTTTAAGCTATTCAGAAACCTCAAGATGATCTTTTTTTGAAAAAATAAGTAGTAAAACTTTTTTCTTGTATGATTTTGTTATCTAACACTTTACCTCCCTTGATTCCTAAAATGAGGTGGTTTTGAACTCAATCATTAATGTCGTCACCCCGTGTTGTGAAGCTTGGTGACTCAAAAAAAATTTGTTTTTTTCACTGATGGTTAACTCAGTTTTAAACATATCTATAAGCAGGCCTCCTACTTATATCATTAAAAAACTAAATATTATAGACTGTTAAAATTGATTTCTTGGTTTCTCTTTTTCTATTCTTTGTGAAAACCCCAAATGTTGATTCTCTGTAGAATTGCCTGATGCCTTTAGGATAGGTGTTTACGCGTCAAAGTTATGTGACATTTTGGTCCGTTTATTCTTTCCGATTCTTCTTGTGTTTAGATGGTTATTATTATTTATTCTCCTCAGATTTGGTTCTAACTTTGGCGTCCACTATTCATTGTTCAAAAACCACTTTAATCCTCACATATTTGCTAGGGTTCTAAATCTCGAGTTCTCTATTCCTCTTTTTTCCGCATTGATTTTTTTTTTTTTTTAAACCAATCAGCACTAGTCTAGATGAAGTCTGGACGACTTACTGAGCAACGTTATAACCTTCAACATTTTGATCCCATATCATGCACTAATTTTCTGTCTTGATTCACTTTTCAGTTCCTTATATTTTTCTTAGGTTTCTTTTCTTCACATTTTTCCTAGGTTTCTCTCATATATTATCCAGGTTTCTTGTTCTCAATTCCCTTGATTTATATTTTCATCACAGTTCCCCTAGATTTCCTTTCCTAACATTTCCACTGGGTTTCTTTTCCTCCTTATTCTACCTAGGGTCTTCTTTTCCTCAAAATTTTTGCTAGGGTTTCCCCCTCATATTTCATCCAGGATTCATTTCCTAATCTTCTAAACTTTTCCCACAGTTCTCCTAGGTTTCTTCCCCACATTTCCTCTAGGCTTCTTTCCTCACGT
>JAMKCH010031313.1:0-18019 GCA_023653785.1 Ophioderma brevispina | reverse complement strand
TTTCCCGGCAATCCCGGATAACATACCGGCTTGCGGGGCGCATCCTTTTTGTTACATGCCGGCTATATCCCGGAATATACCCAGCCATGTCCCGGGACCCCAGGGCCAGGAATGAATTGAACAAGTCATTTATTTACTAGTAATGACTGACACTAGTAAAGTAAGTAGTATTGACAAATTTCAAAAAGTCATTTTTAAAAAAAATTTTATGATGATGAAAAAAATTTTGGCTCCATGGGAATGTATTCAAAATGACAGTGACCGCCTTGATATAGGTAGGCCTTAAGCTACGGTATATATAGAAATTCCAATATGGTAACTTATGGCATCATCTTTTAAAAATTTGGACATAATTTGGTCAGGGTTATAGCCAGGCTAGTCTGAGTGCCGGTTGTAAATCTGCAAAAATTTATGTACTACACTTTTGGATATGGAAGTAAATGTTATGAGTATTGCCAATTTATGACGGGATTTTTCATTTCACTGAAGTAGAGTGCCGGTCGGCCAACCCCAAAGACCTTCTGTTGGCGGTCGGTGGGTTGAAAGGCCGGACATGGCGGCCGCCCACGGACGCCGTGGCTTATCCCTGTCTTGGCGCCATAAGGTTACACCACTGTATGTGGAGGATGTTCCAATGCCATTAAGTTTGAGATATTTCCCTGAAATAAAAAAGAAAAAAATAAGTTCTTTTGACATACATAGCATCCTCTAGAGTCTGTAGAATTAATTGTCTTACCAATTAGTAACCGATGCTACAATTTGTTCCCATAAAAGTTCTTGAACTGTACACAGGATGCCAAAATTTGGCAGCCCAATGTGGAGACACACAAGGGTAAGTTTCACTGAAAATTCATAATGTGAATTTTAAATCTGGAAAAATGGTTTTCACATGATGCAGAAGACTATAAGAATGCCTTACAGGTATATAAACGTTTATTGCAAATAATGAATATTTAAGCCACTTGCAGCTGAAAGTTAGCGCAGAAGATGTCTGGGTATCTTGGGTTGAAATGTAGTCTGATGATCATGTCTAGATTTTTTTAGTCTAATTTTTTAGGCTGCTGTCTCATAGACTATCTGTCTGGACGAGTCGTGTGGTAGTGAAAGTGCCATTTAAGTCAAAACTAATTTTGACCTAAAACGTCAATTTTTAGAAAGTGCCACATTGGCCAACTTTGATGCAACTTTCAAAAAAAGTCAGCTAATTGAGTCATTTACATAAACGTAAAACATCAAAGCATTACAATACAGGTCTGTGAAAAAAAAGAGTAATTAGAGGGGATTTATGCTCAAAGCCCACTCCCACAACAAAATTACACAGAACATGACACAAGAGGGCGCTCTGCACACTTCTTTCTTGGACCAGAGGTAAAAAATTTCACGTGAGATTAGCGAATACAAGAAACCATGCCCTAATGAAAAAGAAAAAAAAATGACCCATTATAGCCCATTCTATTTAAGAGGGGGTTTTGGGGTGAAGGCCATTCTATCAAGATGAGTAATTTATAGACTTAAATCTGTCCATCCCCCTTTAAAGCAATTAGCACCTTTTTTAACGGTTTGCATGGTAAACTGGCTAGTAAAAAAACTATACCTGTGAATGGGTTAAGCTCTATGTCTATGTCGCAAACGAAGGACAATTTGGTAATAGTGATAATTATATCGGGATCCCGATACTTAATTCAATGGCTGCCTTGGAAACGGCCTTCCAATATGAAATAGCCGGGAAATAGCGACATGTAGTATCGAGCTCATTATAGTTGTTGTATTGGTTCTAGCACAGTCAAGGTGGAGGTCATTTTCTTGAGGTGGCACTATTTCATCATGGACGGACATAAAACTTAGCATTTCCAGATATGCCGTTAAGTACAATCTAGAATTCCCAATTCTATTTACACAAACGCTCATTTTATGCTAACTACGCATTTTGCGCATTCTCGTTCGCAGGGGTATTTTTAGGACAATTCCCAAATAGACTGGCTGTGTGCTGTTTTTTCCCGTTATTCAACGGCCGGCGATCAAATTTACCGCATAGGTATATTGAAGAAGAAACCGATACACACAATTACATGTGCGGAGCCTTGTCAGTCGCATTAGAGTCCTGGTAAATTAGGCAGCCAAACAACCTCCCCCCCTGTACATGTTAGAACCTTTATTTAACATATATCATGACTATATTTCCTCCTTACATCCACTCCCGCCGACCTCCCAGGACAAAGACGTACTGTAAATTCTGTCACAATTATACAAGTATTATATGACCATCAGAGACGAGCTTTTGCATCGCATGCATAATGAAACCACTCAACATGTCTAGCCACATGTGCCCCTTTAGTAAGCCGAACCTATAAAGCCTTTCACAGGAAGCATGGGTCAGTGCACAACAATGCCGTTTTCTCAGCAACACCCACAGCTTTTAACTTCATGCACTACCAATATTGTATGCACATTTACATATGCAACATGAATTAATATCAAAAAGTAACATTTTATATTTAATTCTAATTTTTCAACAATATTTATAGGCCAGATCCTATTTTTCCCACATTACTACACCTGACAACATGACACTTGGTTGCAAATAATTCAAATTTGTGAAAATTGGGGGCGCTCCACATTCAAAAAGTGCTTAATATTGCTTTAAGGCATGGGAAACACATAAAAATCCCTCTTTGTGGAAAAGTGCACACTCGCTATCACTGTAGTTCCTATAACTTAGAATTTGCAATGTAATTTGTGGTAGTTTTGTAGCCTTTTTATCACGGCTTTTATTTTTATTCAATTTGGGTGAGTCCGCCCCGCCTGGACCGCTCAAATGGGATTCGTATCAAAGCCTTTTCTTAATATTTCCTTTTACTTGTGACTCATTGATTTTCGGTTTCTTTCCGAAACATAGCGATCGTTGATTGGGCCAATGATGAATTTCATCGTTCGAGCTTAAAATAGTTTGCTGAATGAACTAAGTTTCATTGGAATTGAAACTGATCAATAACCATTCAATGATTTGGTTTTTTGGGTAACCGATTCAAAACAAAGCGAATAACAGCCGGATCCCTGATACAGCGCGCTGGGCATGTAAAATGGGGCGACACGTTTGCTGCTGCGAAAAACGGCCCGTGGAGTCATTGGTAATTACATGCAATCGTTTTGTCACTGTGTATGATCCCGGTGGTGTAGGATTATTCGAGCTAGCTACAACACGTACGGTACTGTGCTGAGTATGACTATAGCCTATTTGAAGCTAACGGTCTACTTGTACTGATGTGATACCTTTACTGATAAATGTGAATTACAGTCACTTTGTAGTGAACGCTGTGTGTATTCTAGTACGCGTAGTTTCATTGCACCCTCGTTCAGCATGCCCTGGTTCGGCTGCAAGAGTTTAGCCTTATTGTGCAGTAGTTTGGAGGTGCCTTGTCAACTCCATGGTAAGTTCCTGAGGTAGTTCCGTTTAGACTAGGAGTGCGTGTCCCCTAAATTCTCCGGTGTGAATTTGTGAACTAGACTTCATTTCTCTGCTTGAATTTGGATTTCGCCACAGACGTCACATTTGCGTGGCATGATGATACGCGGTCAATTCAATCTTTTATTTAATTTTCAAAATCACTTGTCATTCATTCATTTCCATTCATTCATTCATTGACAGTTTATTAAAAAATCACACTCGCAGCCAAAAGGCTGAACTGAAGTGACGTAAAATATAAATTACACTAAAACATTAAAATCACATTAATACAAAAAAAAAAAAAAACTTGAAATAGTTCAACTGCTCCATATGTACACTTTAAAAAATAAGTACAATGCAATATACACCGTATTATAAACCTTCCTTATTAATTAATTGCACGTAATAGGGAATAGGGCTATTGTAATACCTTTTTGTAGACCATCTTGGAATAGAGAGTTGTGATTCGTCTAAGTTCATGGGTATGCTGGGAGCCTCTCCTCGGTGGGAGCCAATTGCAAAATTCCTTGTGAGCTCAAAATGGACTTTGCAAACGTAATTCACAATTTTTCCTCTCCTGTTTTTTAGAGGATGGAAATTGCACTTCTCAGAGCATTATCGAGACTCATACTTGTTACCAAGCATGATCTTACATGCCCCTTTTCTGAACTCTTTCCAGGGAGTCTGTTTGTTTTTCAGTAAGGCCAGAATGCCACACTGCGCTGCATATTCTGTAAGCGGAACGGATATATCCGATCAAACTGTAAAATAAGATCAGTTTAAAGCAACCAATTCTTCAAAACGTTAAGCATGTCAAACACCGCCCATTAGCTTCTTCAGGATCTCCTTAATTTGATATCCCATTTGAGGTCAGAACTAATGTGAAGTCCTAAAATTTTTACTGAATCCTTCTCCTGGAGATTGCATTAACAAGGACAATGGGTTGAGAATGGCCATCTTTTTCATAAAGATACAATGCATGACCCATGCATTTGTTGGGTTTAACTGCATGTTTTTGCCACACTCCCACCTTTCAAGATTATAAAGTTCTGTTTGCATAGAACTACTTCCCTCTTTACCATCATTTCAATCAAAGTCTATCGTCTACATATGAAGAGTGACCAAATTGTGAGAAACAGCTGCGTCATTTCCCATTGCTTAAAATCCAAGTGGCAAACTTAGTTCCTTGAGGAACCCCTGCTCTAAGAAAACATATATTTATAAAGTACCCCATTATATCGACACACTGTAAACGATCTTTCAAAAAATTACAAATCCAGGAATGATAACATGGTCTAGCTCCTAAGGCCAAGAGTTTGCAAATGACGATGTTATGGTCCACTCGATCGAATGCTAGTATAATCGTTATTACGACCTAGAAATGCCCAGATTTTTCAGCATGTTACAGATGATATCAACAGATGAACGAGATAAGGAGTTGTTATCTCCCGGGACGATTATCGTTCTGATTTGGGTCTAAACCCGGCTCAATGTCGCTGAACAACCACCTCACAATACATCCTCTGCCAATTTTAGCGAAGTATCAGTCAGCGACACCCGGGCGCAGTTTTTTGCCAACAGCAGTTTTGTTTTCGGGAGGGGGGCATGAACCGGAGCACTTTTCCACTGATTAGGAACACTACCCTGTTGATACGAGGCGTTCAATATATCCGTAAGAGGATTACTAAGTTTCATATGCATATCAAGAAGAGTTTACCGGGACCCACCATCTGGACCTCAGCTTTTGTAGGTTTGATCTTCGTAAATAAGAATAAACCCTCCTCATAGGTTGAACTCAGGACACTGATCGAGTTGGGTAAATATGCAGAGCTCTCTTTCCTTAAGTTCCCGGCAATCTTTGGATATGAATGAATGATCATAATCTGTTTGCCACAGCCACGTTATCAGATTCATCAACATTAGGTGGTGGGTTAATGGGTATATGAGATTGGGTTGCCACTACCAGTCATAATACGTACCCTCGGTAACAACCAGCAGGGGTCTGTAGTTTTTAAAGGTTTTTGTATACGAGTAAGTATAATAATTCATTTTTCAGATCGTTCGCCCTGATATTTATTACGAAGAAATTTACGCCTAATTTCTTGACCTGCATGAATCTTTTGCCAGCTTTTTTAATAATTCTTTTAATTTAGACGTATCCATGGCTTATCCTTTGCATGAGTCCGCGCACATTGTTTAGGAAATGCATATCAATTCGCATGGTATAAGAGATTATACAACAAGTCACATTTTTCTTGTACAGTTTTTGGCTGCATAGAGTTCTCCCCATCTGAATCTTTATCCAACACCGAACTCTTAATGACGAATCTTTACGTGTCTAACCATACGTTTGGTGACAACTATTTTGGGTTGATGGTTTGGTTTGAAGGTTTCCATAATACTGTGCGTGATCACTATGACCGATTGGGGCACATACTTGCGGAGACTCATAATAACTTTGGACATTTGTGACAATTTTAATCGAGAATGCGTTTTTTTTCTCGGTGCTTTGAACTATTTGTATAAATTGGTTCCCAGTACACAAGTGCGAAAGGTCAATGCTATTAAAATCACCAAAGTAAACTTTCCCGACCATCATGAGTTTTAGTGCCGATATGCAAAAATGTCCAATAAATCGTCAATCAATCACTTGTCATGTCCTGTGGTGGCAATTTTGACTGGTCACTGCAGTACGAATATTTGATAAAAAATACTGAACGTATGCCCTAGCCTAGTCTCATATTCATGTGGGTTGTTTTGTGCAGGGAAGGTGGGACTAACTTTTACTGGGGACTTTTATTTCTGCAGAGCTGGGCTACAACTAGCCCATCTGCCATCTCACATACCGTACGGACTCCCCGACGGACTCACTCGCACTCGCAGCTGTCAAGAACTTCGTCGAGTGAACTATTTTGCTTTGAATTGTATGCTAATTAGGGCGTGCAAAAATCGATATGGTAATTTTGACGGGCGACGTCATTGATATTGGCAAGTATCTGAAAACGTTGTCATCGATGAAATTGGGCGTTGCTTACGACGAGTGACGACTTTTGATTGCCACATGCTGGCACAGGGAAATACCAATTTGCGCAAAGACGCCTCGCTCCGCTCGGCCTCACGCCTTCGGCGATCGACACGCGCCTTTGGCGGCATCCACGCGGTTGTGAATAAAAATCTAGGCGTCTTTGACAAAGACTAGTATTTTGTGTGGCATTTGTCCTAGAGATTACGTTTGTATCAGGCAGGTGCTTGTATTTTTCATATTTAACTTATAAAAAGGAGAACCATCTATTGGCGGTACATACGGAAGTATAGCAAGACCATTGCACTGAGCCCCTGAGGTATGGTACGGATCGAATCCATGGGTTCCAACTGTCACCCATGGAAGATAGGGTATTGAAAAGCAGTTAATACACAATGTCCACATGGCCCATAAGTTGGTTGTTTACTGCTGTAATTGCCTCAAAAATAGTAATATCAGTGAAACGTACCTAATCACTTTTAGGCGTATGAAGTTATGTTTCCCGTAACCCGCCCGCTTATGAGTTTCCTGCCGCGCGTGAGATGCTAAAAACTTTAATTGTTTTGATTTTAAGAAAATATCAACGTTTCGTTAAGTGTACCACAGCTGTGAAGTGGATTTTAGTCAATTTTAAATGGACATTGCAAAAAAATCATTTTTAAATGTAGGGGGGTTGGTGGTTTGACACAATATGGTAGCTATTAGAGCACCCCCCCCCACCCCCCCCCCCCCCCTTGCTGAAGGTTGATGAACTTGGCTGGTTCTTCAAAATTACGAAGAATGAATAATGAATAAGGCCTCATTGGTTGTAGCTAATAGCTATATAGTATAGCTAATGTTACGGGAAAACATAACATTGACTTTCATTGGCCTAATTGGGAAGTCCTACTAAGTACCTAGTCACATTAATATAATGATAGGCCCAGAAAAAAAACAAGTTTGTCTCAGAAGAACCGCGCGCATTAGGTTTTAAAATTGCCTTTGACGTCCCTCTTTGATCCACATATTACCTCCCCCTTTTTGCACTTCGACAACTTCCTCCTAGCCACTTTTTGCGCCCGATCCTTTGTCCTTCTCGCGCTGCACCTCCGTCCCCTCTAGAACCGCTACCATACCCTCTTCTTTCCTTAAGTACCTCTTGTATTCTCCTCTCTCCGCCTCCCACCCCCCTCCATTTGCTTATACCTTCTTAGCTCAAATTCCCCATCCCCCCCTAGCCCCCTTCCCCCGCCTCACTGCTGTTCCACGCGTCTCCCAGGTTCCACGCCCTCATTCAACCTCCCCACCCTTTTTTCCCAACCTCCCTCCCCCCCCACTCCCCCTCATATCCTCACATCGTCTTACACCTCTTACACTGTTCCCCCTCATACCCTCCTTTTCATCCCAACGCCAATTAGTTTGCCACCCCTCCGAACCTAACCCCCGGACCTCTCCTCTCCTGTACCACGCCCCTTCTTTATTCAACTTACCCTTTTTCCTCTCTTGCTTTTTTTCATGCACCCTTTTTTTTTCCTATCACTGGCATTTTTTTTTTAGGTTTTACTCTAAATTTTTTTTGTAAAAAAAAATTCAGAAAAACAAATGAAATTGGAAAAGGGGCCGAAGCATTAAAAGAAAAACCGCTTCGCATTAGCATTTTCACATTTCTTCTGAGACAAACTTGTGTTTTTTTTTGCCTAATCTGAACTTCACTTGATGAATGCGCCGTTCCCAGTAATGCCACTTTTGAATTTCACTTAAACACTATAGGATTTGTTACAGGAAGGTGTTACCTAGTCACTTTTGTGTTTTTACTTTAGATATCTACTAGACTACCTCCCATACCTAAACGAACTATGTGCTTGTATTTCAGGGGACGGCCCACACAAAATGAGTCAAAATTTGACTGATATGGTCAACCAAAATACATGCCTTTTGTTTCAGGCTGCCAGATTAGCTCTGTAGAACCTGTCAATTGTTACTTTTGAGTTCTATTAGGCAACTAGTGACATTTTAAAAAAATTACCATGTGAAAATAAGGTGTAGCAGAGTGCTCAAAACTTATATGGAGCAATCAAACGTGGAGGTTGGACGTGACATTTTCCGTTCACATTGACTACCATTTTATTCAATTACACTGACACGCCGTGGTGGATATCTGTGGCATTTTATTGTATCACTTACAAAGACAATCCCTCATGATAATGCCCACACAAAATATATGACGGTCCGTGAATTAATTCAGATATGGTTATTCCAAATAGTGTCTTGGCGGGCCCCAAATTTTTGTTTTCCGTTCACAATTTGTCACGTCCAACATTTTGCAGAAGCACTGTTGTCTTTATAAAGTAAGTTAGATATGTTTGTGTTACTTACTCTCGAAGTGATTTCACTCTACTAGTAATTGTACTAAAGTTTTGACAAAACACGGCAAAAAATGACTTGTGTTATGACGTCTCGTAGACGTCTAAGGTCAGAAATACCTTCAAACACAAATAAATGAGCCTCGTGCACAAATGCTCTAAATAGATATATAAACAGTTTTAATGATCCTTAATTGATTTGGTTCAAGAATTGGTATGTCCAAAACAAAATTACCTATAATTACACAATTTAAGATTATACGTAATAAAGAGTTAGTATCCTATGTTGAAGGTGTTGCAGTTCAACGATGATGTCCTCACAGCGAGACTCCAAAATGGACAGTATGCAAAGTTAAATAATTGAACTCTTCAGGAGTATATCCATGGGAATCTTCAGTGCCGGAAGATAACCTTTTGTCCAGCAGTTTAAGACGACAAGGTTAAATAAAGTCCCTCGACGACACTGATTGTCCCACAGTATATCAGTCCAAGATAAATCACCACGATTCTATCTGTCCAATAATGGGGAATCTATTTTGATTCCCAGCACTTTCGGCCTCAAAAGATGACAGTCGAATTACTTTACAGCACTTGCTCACATGGAATTATATTATAATGGCACTAGGTACTGATGTTCTGCTCCTTAATGCAGAGTAAAACTAGCTTATCTTCTAGCTACTTGTCTTATAATAGTGGATGCTGGCAGAGAGCCTTCTAGTGATAGTATTTAAAATACTCACAGATAGCTTCCCCTTTCTCAACAATAATTCATTACATCATTCTCATGCATAAACATGACCCTGCCCCATCAAATCAGATTTCACAATCTAAATTACATCACTTCAGATATATAAACGTTGTGGGGGAATTCCCTAGGTCCTGCAATATTTTGATCTCAAAAACATAAACAAGTGTCTAAGTTTAGCATCCTTGGGAATTCCCCATTCCCCTATTGTGCAATCTAACCGGTGCACCTTGCACAAACCACTCTAGGGAGCCCTTTTCTCTCTTTATAGTAAACAAAGTGCTTTTCCCATGAGAAACTTTGCTCAAATAAAAATTGAGAAAATAATATTTTTTTAAAAGTTTAATCAGAAAAATGGAGGCCATATAACATTGGCTCATTCAAAATGAAATGTGCCGTTCACACAGTCAGGTCCCACACATTTGGTCACATCCAACACACTCGAGCGGCATATCTCAAAAACGAGGGGGTCTGCAATTTAAATTTATAGTATGTTCTAGTTGTCCATGGGTTGGTGAACTACCCAACTACTTTGAGGTGGACTCAGTTTTAGCAAATTTTCAAAAATTTTTTAGTTTTTTTCACATTTTCAATTTGTACCGTCAAACGCAGCTTCAATCAAGCAAAACCGTGACAAATCTAAACAAGCTTAGGAATATTGGAAGGGCATGAGGATGAAACAAAGCATTCACTAGGGGAAGTTAGGTAGTGTTTTCATCTTTATAGAAGCTGAAAAAATGTCAATAAGATAAAGATTTTATAAGTTCAAAAATTCCGTTAATGTCAAGTCCAACACTGGGACATAAGCTATTGATTCTGCTAACGTCATTGGGTGAGATTGCTTGCATTCCAGTACAAAGTTCTCCAGCCTACAAATAATCAATTCATGAAAAAATCCTTGCCAGTACTCTTTTGATTTTATAAATTTTTTTTTTTTATGTCAAGACCTGTTTGGGGGATAAAAATAGAAGCAAAAAAGTCAAGAAATTGTCAAAATCAAGCTCAATGTTCATATTTCAGCTGGTATTGCCTGAAGGGCATACTTCACATGAATGATGAAGACAAGTCTAATTTCTTTGGCAATTAAATCTAATTTCCATTAAAATCTATTTCCATTTTTTACAAAATGGCTCAATTTGCAAACTCTATGATTAAAGCAAAACTAGAGATAAGATTAAGGTGATGCTTTCTATTTTCTTAAAATTATAGTCTTACAACATTAGAAAACCAATAACAAAGCTTGGACACTAAGTTTGAAAAAGACCCAGGTTGACAAAAAAGTGGCAATTACTCGGAAAAAGGTGGCCGAATTCATAAAAATCAAGGCAAAAGTGGGTGTGGCATTGTAAATATCACGATACATCACTGCCAATCATGCCATTGTGAGGGTTGTGATAAAGCTATTCATAAGGTGTGAAATGGAGGTGTGAAATAGTGTGGATGAGTGACCATTTCTCAATTCATTGGCTTAATCTTATTATACATATTGTCCAGTAATTAGTTGTGTAGTCAAGTAGTGCTGATCCTGTCAAATGAAAGTATTACAGTAAAATGAGTAAAC
The DNA here is from genome assembly GCA_023653785.1 of Ophioderma brevispina. Taxonomy (NCBI): domain Eukaryota; kingdom Metazoa; phylum Echinodermata; class Ophiuroidea; order Amphilepidida; family Ophiodermatidae; genus Ophioderma; species Ophioderma brevispina. Next base: position 6,904 of record JAMKCH010031313.1, on the reverse strand, counting down.
AAAAACATGTGCTGTGTAATCCTACCGTATATCCTCTAATCAACGCCCCGGGGGCGTGCATTTTTCAAAAGGGGGGGCCGTTTATTTGAGGTCATTTGTTCCATTATAATTTACTTAAAACATCGGCAGTGCACCCTCTGCACAGCTGCCAACTTTTAAAATTACCTTTCACAGTACTCAGAAATGCGATTTGGGTCCCGTATTGTTTTGTGGTTTCAAACCTTTTTCGCAAATATTACGCCGACCGCTGTGCAAAATAATGTCTGAATTCGCGGGAGATTCGTTGTTACCTTCCCTGTCTCCCACGTATGTTAGTCTAATTGTCCGATCACTCCAGCGATATTTCAGTGGCAAAATCACTATCAAATCACACTAGGACCGCACATTACCAATCCATTCCAGCATTTGAGCTGTATATATTCCTCTTTAAAAAACATTGTTTTCTTGCTGATTCCTTTCCATTTACCACCACTAATTTTACTCTTAAATATCACTTCCCATAGTTGCACAATGTTACATAGCGACCATGTGATCGCACAAGAAATACTGCCAGCCGAAACGCTGTGAAACTACCATTTTGATTGGCTGGTACTACCTGACTTAACGTATTTGTTTACAAGAGCTTCCAATCAACAACAGCTCTTACGATGTATTAACCGACCAAGGTCAAAGGATATCGGGGTCATTATTTATGTCAATTGGGTCAAATAGTAGTCTATTCGTTCAGCTGTTTCTCAGTTCAAGGTGATAATAATTATTATATTGCTCTCTTAAATCACATATTTTAAGGGGGATTCGGCAATTCGGACTTCTGTATTTTGCAACTTCAAAACCGGTTATTTACAAAATATAGAATATCCCTACTAGTACAAGTTGGCATCTCAGCCTAGATGGCAATGTACCGATGCGCTCTTCAGAAAATAGGATATCAAAAAACCTGCTTGTCCTTTCTAATATATGGCCGCGCAAACAGACGAAAGTAGCTGTATTTTACCGCTATATATAGCTTATAATGTATTCCTTGCCACAAATATGGCATTAAAAGCTGCAGTTTTTGCAAATCTACACTTACAAAAGGGTATCTGTGCTGCATAATTAGCAGTTGACTTGTTGGTTGTGGACAAATTGTGAGTTTCAGGCCGACCCTCGGCAATCAAAACGTGGGGGCGTTGATTTGAGGGTTTTTTATTTTTCAGGTAAAAAGTAGTGGGGGCGTTTATTAGAGGGGGGCGTTTATTAGAGAATCTAGGTATGTCTGTCTTGCGTATCCGAGGGTTTGTACTGAGCAAAACTGAGGACACAATTCGATGGGTGTATTTCTATGGGTACCTATATTGGAGTTGCGCGAGAGTGAAGTTCACTGTGAACATGTGGGAAAACTTGCAGTGCTCAATTTACTGCGTGCACACACAGCACTGTCAGATACATGCAAGTTTTAATTAAATGTTTGTTTTTGAACCATTGGTTGGTTGACGTAAATCCCGCTTCGCATTAGGAGCACCAGAATCAATCTGTAAAAGGCGTCTCCACCCTTGAGCTATATCCTGTCCCATTTCCTCTATTTTTTGAAAAAAAAAAAAATGGTCCTATTTCCCCAAATCTGCCGCAAATAGAAAACATGAGTTGAATCTGATGTACTCGGTATACATCTGCTGTTCTCTTTTCACAGCACTTTTGATTGAGTGTGGTATCACTTACACTAGTTAGTAGAACCTCCAGCTGCTGTGTGGATTTCTTTTGAGTCACCCTGACCTCTAATAGATTGTTCAACACCCTTTTTCTTATTTCTAATCAGTGGCGTTTTCTGGACTTTCTTGGGTTTTTTTGAGGAGCTTTTCAAGGCGCCGCTGTTGAAAAGGATTCAACTCTTCAAATCAGTTGGATCTTCATCTGGATGCTTCTGTGTCAAATGTGCTCTGTAATATTCCTTTTCTAAGCATACTTTCCTTGCACACCCGACATAATTCTTGCTAGCCGTTGAACTCGCAGACTGAGGCTGAGCCATGTTAGTAAGTTGGTTTATTTTGTGGCTTTCGGTCTATATCCATTTGGTTTAATGTCCATCTGGTCTAAAACCCATATTGTCTAATACCAATTTGTCTAATAACCAGTAAGTCTAACATCCAATTATCTAAGGGTTGTTTTTACAATCAGGTTACCCGGCTGTCCTCATTTGGGGTGAAAAATGAAGTCTCATGATTCTTTTCAATATTGATGTTTTTACATTGTAGGCAAGTTGAGAAGTAGACTGCCAAACTTTTGAGGCATCGGTCCTATTGAACAATTTTTATGATTGACGAAATGTTACATTTTCAGAGAGGACAAGATTTTGACAGAACACTTCCTTCATTTCTACATATGGGGTGAAAAAACAAAGTGCTTTGATTATTTTCAGTATTAATATATTTTTGTATTAATAAATAGATAATTCAAACAGTATGTTCCCAAAATTTGGAGGAGGTGAGGTCTCAGAAACAATTTTTATGGTAGTCAAACTTTCATGTTTTTCGGAAGGCAGGTTTTGATGGAACACTGACTTCTAAAATTTGATCATGTGATACAGTAAAACTTAATGGGTAGCCACCAATGTTTTACTACAAATGTAGTAGAACATAAACTAGAGTAAAAGAAAATATCACAAATCATTCGGTCATTTAGTTTAAGCCTTTATTGGCCTAAAGCGGAGAGGACATTTTTTTATGATTTCCACTAAATTCAAATTGACAACACACATTACCGCATGGTCACATTCTTCTAAGATTTCTGGCAAGACTACCTTGCTTCAAATATACTCCTGAATGTTGAATTTTGTCCCAAATGTTGCTTTATGATAGTGCTGGTTTACTCAAATATTAACCTTCATCAAATGGAGACAGTGATTGTAAGCAATTTCCATACATATCAGTCATAATTTTGTAGTCAGCAAGCATTTTCAAGTGGTTCTTGCAGCTGTAGGTTGTGCTTTTGTGGTCCTTTAATTTGGCATAGTATCATTTATGAAAAAGTATAGACATGTTTTGATGGGTCACATGTAGTGTCAGCCAAGAGGTACCCTGATTGTCGAACAAACCCCTAACAACCAAAATGTCTAATAGCCATTTGTCTAATGCCCATCTAGTCTAATGGCCATTTCGTCTACAACCATTTGGTCCAAAAACCACCAAACACCATTTGGTATCATCCCATTTGGTCTAATATCATCTTGTCTAATATCATTTGTTTAATATCCCATCGGCTAAATCCATTTGGTCTAATGTCCAATGTTCAATAATATAGTTGTTCTAATATCATTGGAACCAGATTGACATTAGACCAAAGTGGATATTAGACCTAATGGTAATTAGACCACATGGTGTTTGTTGTTATTGGACCAAATGGTAGTAGACAAAGGGGTATTAGACCAGATGGATATAGACCAGATAGAAAGCCCCCCCCCCCCCCCAATCGGATTATTAGACCAATTGGCATTAGAACCAAATGAATATTAGACAAAATGATTATTAAACGCTGATGGTATTAGACCAATTGGCATTAGACCAAATCGGTATGGTCGAATTTCATAAGGTGGTCTGTCAAATATGTGAGATAATTTACATTTGTCCCACACTTTTATGTCAAAAGTAAAATATTTCAGGAAGTACTGAATTATGACTGTTGACAACAAAATGGTGTCATTGTAGCAATTTGTTCTTTCTTTATGCAACAAGTCCATTTCCTTTGAAGGATAAAAACCGAAGTTACGTTTAAAATTGTCCGAGTATGTCAGGGTGGAGCAGTCGGTGGAGGAGTAGCCATAGACTTACACATAAAAATACGAAAATACACCAAATTCTGACCTTTTGTACCTGCAAGCTATTACAGTACGGAAAAGAATTCTGTTTTCATTAAGCTTGTGAAATACCTAAAGATGAAATCTGCAAATGAAACACCATGCAGTTTACAGGGTCAGTACAATGTACAGGGTGAAAAAAATACCTTTTTGTGACATAATTTCTAAATCTAGTTGTGTCACATCGGGAAAACATGCTAATCTGGGGTTATACAAACATTGAGAATGGTGATTTTGCACTGGTCATGTTTTAAAAACACAAAAAAATATTTGATATGATAGAAATATATGGTCATTTTCACAATCAGTGGTGGTAACTTTGGACATGGGGTAAAATTTAGAGTACTTTTTATTTGTTATTTCCCTAAAAAGTACTCACAAATAATCAATTTTGAGTTTATTATGTTTTTGGAGCTTAATCTATTGCAAAATATGTGTAATCTTGGAAATATTGTGGCATATTGGGTAACTTGAGCAAAAATCAATTTTGTGAAAATCCATTTTTCCAAAATGTAACATAATTTTCAGCAAAAGAGATACTAATTAATTCAAAAGTATATGTAGTTCAAAATTACCCTGCTTTTGACTAGTCCTTGGTTGAATTCATAAATATTTGGAAGGGAAGAGCAAAATTTTTGAGGAAAATCTCATATCAACTCACATTTTTAATAATTTTTTAAATATGTTTGTCATGAGCCATCCCCCTCTGCTCCCTGTATGAATCTCTTCAATGATGGTTACTTCCTGACACCCGTATTGCAGAAAAATCTGTAATTCTTAATACAGGTTGAAATTTTAAACACTTGCAGTCGTTTCGGAAGTGCCAGTTAACATTGTTAACATGTTTCGGAAGTGACAAAGATGTTATCATGGCTTTTGTTGATAATAATTTGGAGAAACTGACTCTAATTTTCATTGCAACAACATATTCATTTTCATTCTAATTATAAGGAGATAACAAATGACTTCGCAAGTGTCACACAAACAAATTTCTAAGGTGAAATATACTGTAATACTTACGTATTATCTATGTTGTGCAGGGAAACTAACATGTGTTGTAAAAAATACAATCCATGTGAGACTGCCTTGTGCAAGTTCTTCAAATGGTTACTTTCTGAAACAATTACTCTTTTTAAAGATTTTCATGTATAAAATTCTTAGAACTTTGCCAATACACAAGCTTTTGTTTCGGTGGTGACAAAGTGTAATAACATGTTTTCATGACCGTGTTGATTAAAACACAAAGCTGGTTTATAATGTTGGCATTTTAAACAGCTTATCATTTAGTTTTACAAAGGAAGAATTCCTTATTTGGTTGACCCAAAAAAACTGCATGACACTTGTATTACACAGAGGTTTCAGGCCAACAAGTATCTTTAAACAAGCTTAATATAAATAAGAAATTCTCACTTGGTGTGGCTCACTTCTCGGCATTGTTAAACTAAACACATAACCTTGTCATAAAACATCAAACTTTGTGTGGGTGCTATTACCTGGCCATGATTTGTGAAAAATATCATTTTGGAGGGCCATGCTTTGTGAAAAAAATTCCTTTTGGAGGCAACATTTTTGCTAACACAAATGAGAAGGTTTATTATTCTCACCCGCAAGAACCATTAGAACTTAAAATTTGTCATATTTACAGTGTCTTTTCCATTTCAAGTTGCTCATTTGCATTAATGTTTTCATTTCGATTTCCTTTTTTAAGTCTTTATTCTTTAAATCCTAATCATAGCCATGATTACCATTTCATAGCAAGTTTTGTTTTCTTAAAAGAAGTGATGTGTTGCTACAGTGTTTACCAAATAAAAAAAAATTCTGCTAACAAGGTCATTTCATGCCAAACCGGGAGTTCATTTCACCCTCTTTGCATTTTGCTTTTCATTTTGCCATGCATATAGCTTTCCCTGATTCCAAGGTCACCAGATACCAAAAAATCATGATTCTATTCTTATAGCCGCCTGTCGAAGTTTATGACTGAGCAAAATTCAGTCATTTGGGTTTGACATCACAACATTAATGCCATTCTATGAGACCTCTGCTGAAAATTCCTAACATTCCAGCGCATTACCTGCTTCATTTTGTTGATACGTTGCCCTCCCTTGACAAGTGATTATGTTACCTTTTAACTAAAGATTCAATGGTGATCCCCTTTACTTTTTCTCGGGATCACTAGCATGAATTTTTTCTGCTGAAGGAGTTTTTAAGTGCTCTGCATGATTGTACGACCAGAGGAAAAAATGATTCCCTCTCAAAGGTTGGGAACCCTTAAAATTATCACTAAAATGACCCCCTCCCAACTTTCTTTTTTTTTGTGTTGATTGCTTTTGAGTAGATTTCTAATTCTCTTTGCATCTGATAAAGTACCCTCACGTATTTGAATATTTGCATTGTTTCAAATGCATTTTTCCTCGTCTCTATATACAAAACGGGCTAGTCAATACTACATGTTTCAGTAGTACAAAGATGACTATGCCCCTCAGCATATTATTTTATATAAGCATATAATCTTGAACTTTATATTGCAATAGTGTGACTAACCAGACCTATCACTGTATTTGTTTAAAAAAGAAGTTTTGACTAGTTTAGTCCCTAAACATAGATATTATAATGATATGGATATGGTAAACATTGGTAACATACTGCATATTTGGCATTTATATAGCGCCAAGTACATTTCGACCACGGCGCTGAATAGCAATTCCCCAAGTACAATGGATACAGTACAACAATACTACATTTTTCAGTACTAGTTGTAATAAAGTTATTGGGGCAAATCATATGGTGGAGCAAAAGACAATACAATTTATCAGTTATAATCACTGTACAGGTGTCTCGAAAGAACGTTACCCTCCAGAAACGGCCATTTTTTGCTTACTTAATCAGTTCTTATCCTTTTTTAGGCTTTATAATTAATGAAAATTGTACTCTTTTGAACATATGGGGAAAACAGAAAGAAACCGGTGAAAAATACCAAACCAAGACTATTTATTTCCCTAAAAATGATGCAAACCTTATTTTGTCACGCCTTTGCAATAGCAGAGAAACATGTAACATTGTAATTCTTATGGATTT
>JAMKCH010031312.1:0-39466 GCA_023653785.1 Ophioderma brevispina | reverse complement strand
TATCTTTATTGTAGTCAACAATTTTTATTTAATACACACAATATATATATTTTCAAATCTCCAAGGAACCTTTATTATCACAAATACCCCACAGAGAAAAGTGGAGAATATCAAGAACAAATGACAAACACTGTGTGCATTGCGTGTTCACTTTTCATCTGTTTTTCCTGCTTTATTAGGACCCTTCCATTTTCTGATGAAACACTTTGGTGGCCTTACTTTAACATAGTACATAACTGGGTGTACAAGTACGATTTGGCTGGATCAAAATCAATAAAACTTCAACAGACTGTTTTCTTTGATACATAACTATAGATCTCAGTGCATAGCTTGGTTTTGTGTTGAACCTAGGGTAATGGATACCAAGTGGCATCTAAATCCATTACTTGCATGTTATGGCGAATGTTTGCTCGATAATTTGGTTAAATGTTCAAAATTGAATTTAGTCTCAAAAGGGTCATTTAATTACTTATCTTGAATAATGTGCAAAAGACTGAAGGCACCACTTGGAGTGCAGAATCAGTCAGGAGATGCAGATTGGTTATTTGGCATCCACCCAAGACAGCACACGGGGGTGGCAGGGTCCTTGCCCAACTCCCACGTACCCCCTTTTCACCTAGCTAACGGTCAACTGCTACTGATGAACATGTACAATAGCTCTACATCCTACAGCAGCCAATTTCCTGTGAGAATTCATCATGGCAACTCTTAGATATCTGCCCAGCAAGAACAAAGTTGATGCAATAGGGAACTACATGTAGATGTACCTAACATGCCAAGATGTGGGCATCACCTCCCAAAAGTCACCACCACCACATGCATAGAGCTAATTTGCCTAGTGTACAATTTCTGGTGGAAGACCAAGTTTGACTCTCGACTCTCGTCACCTATGGTTACACTGCAAAAAACTGGGGTGTTAACTTTAACCCCCTTCAGGAATCAATAGGGGACTCACCCACTGGTGCAAGATTTACACCATTTTGGTTTAAATGCACCATGTTAGTGCCAAGTATTAAAGACACTATCAGGATTTGCTAAATCAGGAAATCGAAAAAACATCGTCAAAAATCAGATTTTTGCATTTATGTAACATACAGGTAGCCTAACATCCCTGCAAATGATAAGACCAGAAGCAGACCTAATAAGGACAGAATCGAAATTTTAGTCCATTCTGTCCGTTAGGACACTTACGGACAACACGTATTGAATGGAGACTCGTATCTTGGAACACTTCCCGTAAGGTGAAAATTCTCCTTTTCTGTCATTCTACAGGCTGAAAAGGTAACTATGAGAATTCTACAGACTATCCTTCACTTTGAAGCTCTCACCCCTGCAAATTTCGAATAGAACAGGGTGCGTTTTTCCCCCTCCCTTCTCTTTTCTTTCCCCTTCCCCCCTCATTGTTCCGCCCGAAAGCGTCAAAATATTGGAAATTTGCAGAATAGCTTAAAAGTGTAGGATACGTCTGTGAATTCGCATAAGTTACTTTTTCCAACTAAAGAATTGCAAAAAGAAAGGAAAATGTCAGTGTTAAACGATATTAATCTTCATTCACTTACGTGTTGTAGTAATAAAGTGTCCGTACGGACAGTGATGACTAAAATATCCATTATCCTTATTATGTGCTTCTGGTCTTTTATCATGTTGCAGGGTAAATGTTAGGGTACTTTTACTTGTACGACATGCAAAAATCTGATTTTTGATTTTTTTTGATTTTATGATTGAGCAAACACTGATGTGCCTTTAACACAAATTTGGTTTTGCCATGTATAGCATGATATGACACTGCTTGCAATTGGAGTAAATTTTACATCACATGGTTGTGTTAATTATTTTTTTTTCAATCGTCCCGTTCCAAAGTGACACTACTGAATCAATATGGACTGCACCTCTATGTTAATTAACACCATACTTTAAGTTTAACATTTATGTTTTTTGTAACATCTGACTTTCAACTAAGTACCAAAATCACACTGACAACTTGATACCAACTTGGGTATTAAAATTTTAACACCCAGTTTTTTGCAGTGTACAGTTGTCTTACCTCTGTGTCACTTTACCTAGCGTAAATTTGCCCTTCGTATATCCTTAATCAAGTCACCAATATTTTCTGTGATATGAAGTGATTCATATAGATTAGACCACTCAATATATTCTCTACCTTTTATTTGGCTACAAAGGTTATTTGAATATGCTTTTATTTCAATAGAAAACACTTGCTCCTATAGGAAATACAAAATTTATAATTAAAAATTTCTAATTTTTGTACCAAAGAAAGATTTTTACATGTTTAAGGGATACTTGTTATTTGAAATCTCTCATTGCAGAAACTTTAAAATGAAAAAATACACTACGTGACTAAATAATTTGTTTTGACAGAATCAAAAACAAGCCGCCTTGGATGCATGAGCCAGACGAACATCGCACCTCATTTTGCGATGCGTAACTCGTCAAGTATGCGTCAAACGTCCATGTGTCTTGTTGCGTTTACTGAGATGTGAAATCTCCCTGTCCAAGTAATATTAATCCCATTCTTAATAAGATATTTTGGTGCTGAAAATATCGAGTGTCCCCTTGATATTGACGTCATTTAATCTCACGGAATTATATAGTCTAATTTAGTCGTCATTGGGTAATACAGTGATAAGAGTGTTTTGTGCAGAATAAAGGGGACTTATACCTATAACTTCATATTACTATTGAACCTTGGAAGCTTCATAACTGAACTCCTATTCCTATCACATACCAAGTAGATACGATGCAGATTGTGTCTTGAGTTATAAGGGGTCCCTTGCACCAAACACCCCCATTTTAGGTTTGAACACACAATTTACGTTTCTGAGTGCTATTACATAACCGGTCATTTTTGCCTATACCTACTGATGGTATCTGTTGTTCAGAACTTCAAGATTTTAACCCCCTTTTTATAACTAGCACCACCTCAGTGATGCTGGTGGTCTTGAGCGATTTTGAGACACTTCTCCTCAGTCTTTCTAAAATACCTTTCTAAACGACTCGGATATTTTATCATTTTATTCAGAACACAGTGTTTAAGGTAATTACAATTCCGATTTTTTATAAAAAAATGAAATATTTCAATTTCGGTTGATTTATTAATTTTTTGTATCGATATTTTTCATGATTTTCACTTTACTTAACTGATTTTGTAAAAAACAACATTTTTACATGTTTCTGAAGTATAGTGTTTCAGTCCACGTGTCAATGATTTTCAAAACACTACTTCCTGAATTTTCATACTTTGCCATATTTTGTGTAAACATTTTAACCTCGGGGAATAAAAGGTGGCGACATTTTTGAGATGGTACTCTACATGAAATGAATTAAACCAAGCCAATTACCACAAGTATTCTGCAAAAATCGTGGCATCCCTGGTTTCAATCCAGCCGAGTGGGAATGGTTAAAATAATTTTTCTCATTCTTTAAAATTTCAAAAGTTTTTTCGTTTTTTTTAACAAAAATATCAAGAACAAGACAAAAAAATCCTATAAACGCAAAGAACATCGTGTATGATATCACAAATGTGTGTTAACCACATAACAAGCATCAATATTCAACATATATTAAACGGAATCTCTACGCTGTTAAGAAACTTATTAATCAACTTATTTCTTAGTAATTAACCCCAATACAAAATTAATGTTGAACATTTAAAGCAAAAAAGAAAAAACATAAAAATATTCAAATATTTGAAATTGCAGGAAAATTGGAAGGATAAGTTTGCACAATCTCTTAAGTCATTTTATCCAACTAAACAATACAGAAAAGGAAGAAACTTGAGGCCAAATACACCTGAATTCTTATTTTCCCTTTAATTTTTAGAGCAAGTCGAGAGCCAAATATCAATGGTTGGCGGCCGCCTATTGAGAACCTCTGATGTAGGTTTTCAGTTAAAACCATTCCTCAAACATCTAAATCAAAAAAAGCTTTGAAATTTTTGATTAGAAATCCACTACTAAATGATCTACCTGGATTTCTCACAGGTAGCTTATTGCTGTTGTTGTGTGCCAAAAAATTATCTAGTACAAACAGAATGTTGTCCTAAGTGAATATATAATACTCCCTCGCCTATAAAATCCCTATAATGAAAGGGCCATCAACGTGCTCAACTTGCTTTCAAATGTTAGACGCGTCCAATCCAGCTGGAATAATCTCTCAGACTCCACATCATGCTTCGTTATCACTGCATTACGGAACAGGGTCCATAAGCAAACACATTACTGAACAACGCTCCTGGCATAATTATAATTCACCTACATCCCTTTTTAATACAGTATTTAGCTTGTTTCGGATTTTTTAGGCAGGGACTAATACAACTTAATATCCAGATGTACAAAATTTCTGTCAAAAATTCACAAATGTTTTAAAAGCTCTAATTAGAACAAAAAGACCAGACTTTGAACACCTCATTGCTGAATCCTTTTATTGTGGTGTAGCCGATACTATGGCTACTCAAGGATTTCTAATTTTTTTTAACAAATGTATGTCCTATGCCCTTTTGTTTGTCTAACTTTTTCAGACAGTATGTTGTTTTATGTTCGATGTTCAACTTTGATCTTTCAGCCTTTTAGTCTACGGCAGATTGTAGGGGTTCCCATTTTATTGACGGATCTCTTTGAATCCAAGATGGCCGCCAAACTGACCCCGTGGGGAATTTGATTTGGTAAATCATATTCTTTAAGTTATGTTTGTAGAATTCTAAAATCATGTTAGAATTTAGTTTAAAGGGGGGGGGGGGTGCATGGGAAACCCATGTAATCTGCTGACTACAACACAGATCTGAATTTTATTTTAAATTCTACCCACACACACACACACGCTAAAGTCAAAATATATACAAAAGAAATCTTTATGTGAGGGAAGTAAATGAAATCACTGATGACTTATTGAAATTTTGCCCCACATTCATCTGGGTTTTATTGGCATGACTGGAGGACTCACCCACCATGTGACCACAATTTGCCAACTCCCCCCCCCCCCACTAACTTGAGTCCCCATTTCCAGAAAGGCCCCCAGTCAGCCTAAAACAGGCACTGCCATTAATCTTCACATAAAAAAGTCAAAACCTATAAATGAAAATCAATCAATTTTCAATCACAAAAAACATTTTGTCCAAAAATGTTTAACAAAATAAGCCAAAAGTTTTAGGTTTTTACGATCTATAAACACAAATTAAAGGGCTATTTTGTGATCCACAGCCTCGTCTCTCCCCAACATACCTCAAAAATCATTAAGATTTTTTTGTCATCTGAACCGTTGGCCTATTATAGTATGAGTACCTAAAATCTTATGTGCAATTCGATCTGCTGTGGAAGAAATTCCAAATTTTGTAGAAATTACAGCATATAGTGGGCTGTCAGAGGGTGTTTTGAGTCAATCCCACAATGCACCAGTTTTGGGAAATTTCACCTCAACAGGGTCATGTGATGTGATCCCATAAAAATTCTATTCTTAACACAAAAAACCCTGAATTCACTTCAATTGGGTTATGTGATCCCATAAAATCCTCTTCTTAAACATAAAAACCTGTACTTCAACACTCATTTTAGGCCACAAAGCATTAGTACTTAGGAAATTTGTAGCAAGATCATGAAATTCTTGTGGTTCTTACACTTTGGAACACTTTATCCCTACAAGTAAGTACTGAAATTTGTTTAGTACAGTTCAGTATAGGCACATTGCTATGGCATCAGTGGGATTGATCAAAACACCCTTGGTGGGCTGTGCTCAAAACATCAAAATACACCAACATTAACGAAATTTTCAAAAATAAACCTTTTCAAGGATATCTAAGGGCGCGTTCCCACTATGATGTTTGCTACCAGGACGTGGTATTCGATGCTACAGCGAGGACCACTCCTTGCTAGGGGGGATGCGTTTTAGTGGACTGCCTACATCAGAGATCGGTCCGAGACCACCTCAATAGGTGGTCTCGCGTACAGGACGCGTGTGTACCAAATGCACAGTGGGGAAACGCGTTGTACATCGTACAGTAGGGCTCCGGATCACATATCACCCCGGAAACCTGCCTTGGCTGTGAGCAAGGCCCGGGGAGCCCAGACAAAATTTATCGCAAACAAAAATCCGTATTTTTCTACATAATTCACAACTTACCCCTGGAAAGTTTACACATTTCTTTCCTGTAGTATAAAAACCACGATAGGCTACTCGAGCTTGTTAGCGATAAGAGCAGCGTTGAAACACAGCGGACTGAATACGACAGCCATAAACAGTAAAACTGAGACTTCCGGGGGACAATGAATCTGAAAACTTGTTACGGTCACGCTCATCCCAGATTATCAAAATTGATCAGCAAATGATTGTCGAACAGGAACATCGCATACTGTCAAAAATGTTTTAACATAACATTTTCATCAGAGAGTCATATTTGTTTCCATTCAAGTATCAAAGGAGGAACAGAGCAGATCATTTTTTGCAAAAATAAATTATTGGACGGAATGAGGAAAACATCCGGGTAAGTGGGCCTGATACTACATCGGCCGTTTGGCACGAGGGGATCAGAGTAGGTAATATATCGACAGTGAGAACGCGAAATCAATGGGGGCCGAGGAGGCCGAGCCACTGATGTGGACTCAGAACTAGGTTCCGGAGCACACATGTTATAGTGGGAAACAAACCAATGCACCATAAAACACTGTATAATATCCTCAAAATGCACCTCCAGGTGTGTTGGATGTGATTTATTTGTTTGAAATAACGCTTGTGATAAGAGCAGTAAAGGCTTGAAGCCCTTGCTCATGTACAGTAAGAATGTTTTATATCAATGAACTCATACATTTAGGTTGTTCCTATGTGAGGCAATTAAAGATACCCTGAAATGAAAAATTTAAAACCTAATGTGTGAAAAATTTAAAACCTATTTTTATACTTTATTTCATGTAGAAGGCTCACCACCTCTAACACAGTTTCTCCCTACCATAAATAAAACCCTCTAGTTCCACAAGTGACCCCAAATTAACCTAGTTTTATGTACATGTGACCTCATTTACTTGTTATTAAGCAAAAAAAAAGTTTTGTCTCAGAAATGTGAAAAAAGCCAAATGGCAAAATGTTTTTTTTTAGAAAAATTTTAATATTTTTAATTTTTTCGTTTTTGTTAAAAAAAATTATTGCACTTTGACCCCACTTTTTTTAATATTAAAGATGCATTTTGTGATCCTAGCATTCATTTTTGTTTACAGTTCCTTAGATATCCCAGAGAACATGTACTACAAAGTCAGTGAATTCTGAAGGCGCGCTTTGATGTCCGAGCCAATCTTTGTATCCCACTGGTAACTGAAAGTGCTGAATTTAAAGCAAAAGGTCTGAACTGGAAAGGCGAATGAATGAATGGGGGAATTAAGATTAAATTCAGAATTACAATTCAAGACAATTTGCCCACCCAAAGTTAATGCTTTGCCACCCAGAACACAATCAATAAACTACAAAGAGCCAATAATAAACAACATTAAGTGTGCCATATTGATAATTACACAAAACCTCCAGTATGTATATACTTGTCCTTTGTGAAACCCCAAATCTATACTCCCGTTGAGTCAGTTGATTGTTTTCTACAATGCAGATTTTGGGTGCAAGTGTCGGAATTGGTGTCTGAATTTTGTTCTGAATTTGTTGAAATTGTAGGAGTACAACACATAGATCATTCCTCATTGTTCTGAGTGAATAAAATTCAGACCAGTTGCCCCAATTCAGACGTTTTATAGTTACCAGTGGATCCAGATGCCCATAGGCCAATGCACTGGACGTTTACAGCCAGAAAATACAAAATTACCGATTTCTTCCAAAGTAGATCGAATTGGCACTTAAGATTATGCGCACGTACTGTAACTTAGGTTCAGATGACATAAAAATTTCAACTTTTTGCAGTTAAGTTGGGGAGGGAGACGGGGATGGATGAGGCTGTGGATCAAGAAATGCCCATTTAAATAAACACTAATAAGTCAAGTGAATTGCTGTTCAACAACTATTACACCATTTAAATAAATTCACTATTGGCTACACTAACTACATCTACAACCAAACGTTATTTAGTAGCTGTACCGAGCAGTTGTAACCTCATTAGAAACATGGCTCGAGGCACTTTTGGAGACCAGAATTTCCTGTACTGGACCTCTGAAAAACCAGCCGAATCAATATTGTCCGAGATAGTCCTTGTTAGATGGCAATTGTCGCTAATTTTGATCTGGATGGGGTTTAGAAGATGTTGCATGCGCTGGGTGAAACAATCCTCCTCACAATACACATGTTCTAGGTAGTAAAATCGTCCTCCCTGCAAAAAATATAAGAGACATGGCTTCATTTTGTTATTTGAGATTCAAGTTCTACTACAAAAGCAAATTGCAATAGAATGTGATGTACCAGTACTGCACTTTTGTTACAACTTACATGTAGTTTGATTTTTACTGAAAAAAAAAATGTGGTCTGCCCTCAGTTCGTGAATGGACAAAGATCACATGAGGTCACCAAGTTTACATGAGGTCACCAAGTTTACATGAGGTTACCAAGGTCACATGAGGTCCACAACAGGTGTCACTACCCAAGGACCATGGTATCCAAGTGGAAACACCAAGCAATTCTGTACATTTTGGGCCATGACCTTATGACCACTAGATGACCACTGACCCCACTCTTGAGGGGGTAACTTGTGGGACACTACCGAATGAAAATTACATGCAAGTGCCATGAAAATGTGTGCACGTATATGGAAACAGCAAGCAAATATGTTTAAGGTTAAAATTTGGGTTAACATTTTTACCAGACAGACAGACACACACACACTACCCAAAGCAACCCCTGTGCCCTCTTGCAGATGACACAATTAGAAGGGAGTTTAGGATTTAGGATCTATGTTAAATAGATGTTGAATAGGTGTACATAGATTTCACCAGCTTGGCTGGGTAATCCTTTTAATTGGATATGCTTTTAGAGCTAGTGGCAAGCTCGCACCAACAGGTTGGACTCAAAAGTAGGGAGGTCTTTGTCATGGCTCATCTGCCCTCCATCTTCCAGATCATTAACGTTAGCAACTCCATGTTCAGATGCAACCATCATGAAAAAAGTAATATCCCACCTTTCTGAATATATATTTAGGAAGTGTAATCACTTTCCTGAAAACATCAATTTCACTGAAATAAATACCAGACTTGCCCCTTTTACATTCAATTTCTCCTCGATTAAAATAAGAGGACCTAAAAAAACCAGCAGAACTTAGAATTTACACTGCTACAATATACTTTTCTCCAAATTATTTTAACCTGAAGAGGAGATAAGATTCCTTGCATGCATGCATGCATAGTGGGTCTCATTTTTTGTGTCGATTGCCTTAGCAGGCAAGACACAAAACGGATCACTTTGTCCACTGTTACCTGTTGATGATGTTGTTGTCTGTTGTGAAAAAAGGCATACTTCAATGGATTTAAACAAAACTAAGGCAATTTAAGGCTGTAAATTGTTCAACTTGGATAGAATGGCCTTCACCCGAAAACCCCCTCTGTAGTTTGGCGCCGATATTTCAACCCATTTTGAAGTGATCCCCATTTAGAGTACTGTGTAAAATAATATTGATCGACCAAAACAGGGCAAATTTTCACTCATAACATCTTAACCAAATGATCCTTTAGCGCCTACGATTTCACGTGGTAAATGAGAAAAATAGCTTTCGTTTGTACCAAAATTTTGAATTCCGGTAAAAAATCTGGGATTCTGGGGAATGAGATTACGCGACCGGACCATGGACTTTGAGTCATGTGCAACATGGGATCCCACATATCAAGTCGAAAGTCATGTGAGGTAAGTTGTAAGAAAATGGAAATTGCTGAAAATTGACCCAAATTGAAATTTAAATTTGAACCACACTTGAATTTATGGATATTACACCAAACCCTTATTTTTTAGGTCAAAGGTCAATTTACAAGGCCAAAGGTCACCACATCAAGGTCAAAGGTCGCATATCAAGTCAAAGTGAATTTCAAGGTCAAAGGTCACATATCAAGGTCAATGTCAATATCCAAGGTCAAAGGTCACACATCAAGGTCAAAGGTCATATGAGGCCGATCAGCGACACTGCGATGCATCATCATCGCGCACCCAGTATTTTCATGAGCTAATTCTTTATTTCCCCAGATCTTGAAGGCAGCGTACGGTTCAGCAGCACGCTTGACTTCCTTCAAGACTGCATCTACGTCTTGTACTGAACCAATAACAACCGTGCTCACAACTGCGCAGACACTATTATCTGCAAACATGTGTCATTTTTTCAGCCCAATCAGTCACTATCTGCTTTAGTCCAACCCCTGGAAAGGATGACGCATTTATTTTCTAAAATTTACTGATGGAAATGATGGATTGGCTCAAAGCTATCACTGGCTCCGCTTGGGAAGAATTTAAAATGGCCCCAGATCCTGCACAATCTCCAAAAAGTAAGAGTCTCGCCTTGTAGGGACGATCCCGAAGCTTCCGACATGTCCGAGAAGAGCTCCTCCTTGGCAATCCACAATGTAATGGGCAAATCTCTTGTTGCAATAGTTGCACATCATGGCGAAGAAGACAAGAAGTAATTTCTTGGACATGCCCACAAAGAGTAGTATCGCCACACACCAAGTGAGGAGGAAATAAGTCGCATGGTGCAGGTGCTGGTTCCTTCAAGACTTTTACACTTTGGTAGTTGGTACAATCCAATCTTCTTTTGATCAGATCCAGGTAAGCAAGGACATGTACTACAGCAGCCAAATGTGTAGCATGGACATCACCTTCATCTATAGATGGAGCATACCAAGTTAATTTGTTAAAGTATTAATTCACACTTGAGATGATTTGATCCCCAGAAGTGCTGATGAAGCCATTATAAATCACTTTGCTGCTACTTTAAAAAACACCACAGACTATAGTATCTCCTGGAAAGAACCACTACACCATAGGCATGTAACTATAAGGAGTACCAGTTACGATATAGCTGCAGATCCCAGCACCCTGATGAAAACAAATACCTGAGATTGACACAAATTGGCAAAAACACTGGACAAGCTGATGTATACGCTATACATCATGCGTGACGTCATTATGTCAGCTTGACCTACTGCAAGGCGGGAATATGCTTCGCACAATTAATTTTCGAGTTTCACAAATTGCAGGCAACCTTTGCGATATCTTTTTATCCAGGGTCCATCTGGGCACAGTATGCTACATGTACGTGAATTGTTGATAATATTTTGTGGCATTTTAAATTTGTTTTATGCAAGATAAATAGCTCCCTAAAATACACCCCATGGAGCTGAATGATTGCCAGATGTCTGTCTGAACTTAATTTGGCACTGGGGGTAATTAATGACAACTTCACGGACGTATTGGTACACCTAAAATAGCCTAGAAGTTAATGTTGCTTCAATACAGGGCATCTAAAAAAAAGTAACACTTTTTTGTTTTGATTTTCTGATTATGATTCTTTAGTGGCACTGGCACTTTTCTTCATTTGCTCTCAAATAAGTTTAGGAGTCCCTGGGAAGAATAGACATTTTACACACAAAAATATCATACCATAAAACATATAGGAGCCAATTGGGGGAAAAATAGAGCATATTTGCTGCCAAAATACCTATAGGCAATTTGGCTGTCTGTCACCCTAAGACCCTTATTTTTTTGCACGTCCTCTGTCACTGAATGCCCGTGTTGGGAAGCGCCAGCCTTGCACCCATATCCATTTCATATTGAAGTATTTCAAACCAATCTCTGTATTGTTATATGCTTTTTTAGTGAAAACAATTGGGTGAGGATGTGCAATCCTCAAGGTTCCCATCCATTACCAAAAGCACACAACACAACCACACAGCTTCACCTAATTGCAGGGCCATCTTTTTTTGCTCATTTACCATTTTGGCCATATACCCCTTGTCATTTCTAGGGTGGGGTGGTGGTAGTGAAGCTCTAAAGATTCATTTACATTCTGTTCCACTGAAAACAGTGATAAAAGTTTAAACTATACAGTATGTACCGTACTACCAAAAATGTTTCCCCTTATAAATTCCCCCACTTTTTCCATGTGAAATACCACTAGGAACCAAAAATGGCATGAAAACAATGTTTTAAAGAGCAGCATAGAGCTCAAATGCCGAAATGGATTGTTACTGTGTGGTCACTGTCCTCAGTGTGCTAAGATTTTGCCATGCATGATGGCTGAGGTTAAAGACACTATCAGTGATTCACCCAAAGATTCAAAATATTTGATATTTGCAGAAAGAGCTTATAATTGAAGGATAAGTGTGAAGTATGTAGAATTCTCATAAGCTATATTTTGCAACTGAAAACTTAACAGAAAAGGAAGAGAACAGCAGTGGTCAAAGTTATGAATCTCCATTCAATTACATGTTGTAGTATCCGTACGGACAGTAATGAATAAAATGTGTGATTTTGTCCTTATTAGGTTGCTTTCAGTCTTAGCACTCATCGGGTATTTTAGGATATCTACATGTATACCTGTTTATACAGAAATTTAAAAAATCTGATTTTTGATGATTTTTTCGATTTTCTGATTTAGCATATCACTTATAGGATATCGCCTTTAACTTGAGAGACAAATAAGCTAACAACAAAACATGTATCAAATTTGCTAAACAAATACGGGACCTCATACGAAATTCTGAGCACTGAAAATTTTCAAAGCAGAAGGTGCTGGTGTTTTTAATATGATAATTTGATGTACATATTTCAGACACCATGGAAATGGAGACCATAAATATATGACACTTTACTACTACATGTAATTGGGAAAGTGTACATTACTAAAAATACAATTAGGAGGGCCATGGTCTGGTCACCAATAGCCTTGTCCCCAGAACAAGGTGCATGCTGGGAGAATCAATTCTAGCATGTGTTTTCTTGTGTTACATGCCATTTCCACATATCTACTGAATTAATGTTGCCGCCGACATTAATTATACATGTAAAATTGTTCTGTTTACCCATAAGCGCGCTGATTTGGGCTTAATAATTTCAGGTGAGGGCTAACGTATATAAAAGCTTTTTATACAACCATGCAAAAATATCAATTTTGAAAAATCTAGAGGGCGCACTATTTTTCAAATGTGCCAGTGTCTCTTTAACGTACACACGGTGTCTTCAAACAGCCGTGCTGCTTTCTTACGTACATCTACTAGTGTAGGAAATCTGGTAACTTAATACTGGTACTGGCAACAGTAAATGCACTTTTAACTTGTCCACATTGTGGTTATAAGCTTTGGACCTGGGACAGGAATACCACTGAGAGCAAAGGCTAAAGCAAGCAGGCTTGGTGAACAAGAAATCTTGTTTCTCATGACATGTCCAGGAAATGCTACAGTGTTCATAAGTTGTTCCAGCAAAAGCAGTGTGAAATGTGAAATTGTTTTTGTTGTCTACAGGCAACAGTAAATTATTCTTACTTAATTATATAGGCTCTACATGTATATAAGGCAAAACAAAAATTTGTGTCTCGGAAAATCGCACGCATTGCTTTAAAAAAATGTTTTTAGCGCATTTTTTAAAAAGTTTTAATCACTTTTTAATTTTCAGAAAAAAAGGAAAATTTGGGTACAATGCAGCCGAAACATTTAAAAGTGGGTCAACAATGCAATATAAAAAATATTTTGTATAAGCATTTCCCTAAAAAATGCATTTCACATTACCTTTTTTCACATTTCTTCTTGGACAAACTTTTTTTTATTTGGCCTAATATATATTCACATTTACCACATATTTAAAGGTCCATGGACATGCTTTAGAAATACTGCCAAAAATGGTTTTATTGGACGGATTGCGTAGCAAAATCCGGCTTATGAAATGGCAATGTCTGGATGTATATGTATGTATGTAAGGACGTATGTATGTACGTGTGTGTGTCTGGACACAAAAAAGGTAAACATTTTGCCATAACTTTTTTTCCAGATGAGCTAGAGTACCCAAACTTAGATATATTGTAGGAGGGCACAAGCCCCTACTAACCATGGAATCCATTCCCCCAGTGTCCTCCCCTGGGTCTGACAGGGGATGGGGAAATGTCGAAAAAGGTCAACATTTCACAAAAAAGGTAAATATTTTGCCATAACTTTTTTTCCAGATGAGCTAGAGTACCCAAACTTAGATATATTGTAGGAGGACACAAGCCCCTACTAACCATGGAATCCATTCCCCCAGGGTCCTCCCCTGGGTCTGACAGGGGGTGGGGAAATGTCAAAAAAGGTATTAACATTTTGCCATAACTTTTTTTCCAGATGAGCTAGAGTACCCAAACTTAGATATATTGTAAGAGGGCACAAGCCCCTACTAACCATGTAATCCATTCCCCCAGTGTCCTCCCCTGGGTCTGACAGGGGGTGGGGAAATGTCAAAAGGTCAACATTTCACAAAAAAGGTAAACATTTTGCCATAACTTTTTTTTCCAGATGAGCTAGAGTACCCAAACTTAGATATATTGTAGGAGGGCACAAGCCCCTACTAACAATGGAATCCATTCCCCCAGGGTTCTCCCCTGTGTCTAACAGGGGGGTGGGGAAATGTCAAAAAAGGTAAACATTTGCCATAAACTTTTTTTCCAGGAATGAGGCTAGCGCTACCCAAACTTTATTGTAGGAGACACAAGCCCCTACGAACACTGTAATCCATTCCTCCAGGGGATGGGGTGGGGAAATGGTGGTCACAGGCAAAAATGGTGAGTACATGTCAAAAAAAGTCCAATCTTTTTTTTCTAGATGAGTTAGGTTTTTTTGGTTGAGTAGCCAAACTCAATATAATTTTAAGTCTCAGACTGAAAGTGTTTAGACCTATGCTTTTGATAAGCTCCTAGGCGACCGCCTTAACACTTGCCCGTATGGAGTTTTTGTTGAGTTTTGGGTCAAACAGTCCACTTAGCTTCAAGTGCCTTCCATGCAGGCAGATGGGCGAAAGGACTTGGGTGGGCTCCAACGTGATTGCGTCAAGTTGGTTTGATAGACTATACATACACAATGTTACACCCATATTATTCAACGCCCCAGAGCGGCACACATACCTCGCGACCTTTCTGTCGTAACGCTGCTAAACTATCCAGCTCCCCAGTCAACATCTTACAGACAGGGAATACTGCCTGGCTAGACACCCTAAGACCAGACCAACGCGCGAGGACACCGAAGACAGAAATCCCACCTGGTAGCAATCTCCACGCAAGGAATGGGTCACCTAAAACCGGATTCGCACATGGAGTCGGTCGCTTCAATAGCGATATGCACCGAAGGGGGCTGCGGCCGGCCATCGCCAGCCTGCAATATGGTTCTCCATCACAGAGCGGATAACATTCTCAATGAGTTGCCTACCTTTCGTCCAAAGGTGGACACCGACTTATCAAACCCCAACCAATATATCAACAGTGAGTTGGCTCCAACGCTTGCGCCAACATATTTAGCTGCTGGCCTCATATGGCAAGAAGAAGAGCCATACCCTAGGGAGGAAAAAAGTAAATCCGTCCATACCGCCATTGGCGGTTTACAGATTTTTCACAGTATTTAGTGTATCATGTAAAATTGCATGAAGCAGTCAGTGAGAAACGGTAGATTTATAACAAGGCGGTTTTGAACCACAAGGTCTCGCCTACGTTCGCGAAGCTGTAAGACAAAGAGCAGCAGACCAGATGGCAATTTGCAGATACAGGGTGTCACAAAAAAGTTGTGCAAGCAGAACAGTGGAGGATGCAGAATCCACCTGAACAAAAACAAAAACAACAACACACACTACCACAAAACACCCAAAAAACCCAAGAACACTCCACAAATACGCAAAACACCCCACCCCTAACAAACACCCCACCCTACACCAACACCCCCACCACTATGTCCAAACCACCACACAACCAATATCAACCAACACACCAAAAACCACCCCTACACCAAACCACCCAAAACCTCCCCAAACACCCCACCCACCTACCCAACATCCCGCAA
The DNA here is from genome assembly GCA_023653785.1 of Ophioderma brevispina. Classification (NCBI taxonomy): domain Eukaryota; kingdom Metazoa; phylum Echinodermata; class Ophiuroidea; order Amphilepidida; family Ophiodermatidae; genus Ophioderma; species Ophioderma brevispina. The sequence continues at coordinate 23,486 of JAMKCH010031312.1, read as the reverse complement.
CAACCACTCCCAATCACACCGCAACACCCCCATACCCTCCCCCAACACCCGACAACACCCCACCCCCTCCCAACAACCCACCCACCTCAACAAAATGAAACACCCCAACCACCTCCCCTCACCAAAACCCTAGATGCCATATTTAATTAGCTCAATGCATACTAGACCGCATCATTACTTACTTCCAAATTGCAAAAAAGATGCGCACCATAACAGGCCTTCAGCATGGGGTGAAGGAATTTTGTGTATCCGAGGTACCGTTTAAAAAATATACAATACACAGATGTATGCCATAGTAGAGCTCATTGGCATACCTAATTAACCCAAATAAGCCCAAAATTAAATCAGGTCGAGAACTCAACCGTTCCTCAAGTTACATCAGTATGCATTACGGGAAACCTAGATAACTTGCACAACAAGCTTTTTTTTAAAAGATGCAAATTAGACAATTAATTAGGACATTATTTTATGCCAAAATGCCACTTGACCCAATTATGCTTCACACAAAAGATGCATGGCATAGCATTCTTTCATGCGCCAAAGGAATTTTGACTATCTGATGTACCGTTCAGAGATGCAGTAATTACACATATTTTAATTAGCTCATTTGCCAACTAAGCCGCATAATAACACTTCAATTGCAAAAACAGCTGCAAAAAGATAGGCTTTCATCCAGTGAAGGAATTTTCCATATCCGCTTTACCATTTCAAAATATTCGCAATTACAGCTGATTTTGCATATTTAATTAGCTCATTGATACTATTTTGACTCGAAATATGCCCAAATCTAATCAGTTTGAGAACTCTCCAGCCGCTCCTTCCACCAAGTTAATCATTATACGCTTACGGAACTCCAGAAAAATTGTACACAAGCCATGCGGGAAAATTTCATAATTCACATACATAACATTACCTAACTAATTTATTAATAAATAGGCCTTTTCCACTGGGATACAAAGCGCAATGAGAGAAAAGAATAGCAACAGGAAAGAAAAAGAATATGAGTACAACTGCAAGGTAAAACAATCTGGAGCATCAATAAGGATCTTGTGTTTTGCTTGGATTTGAAGTTAGTAAAACAGAGCGTTTTTGATGATTTTTGGAAGAGGCATTATACAGTTTAGGTGCAGCAATGGAAGAAGAAAGCTCTCTCTCCAGCGCGCTTCTTGGCCAGTGGTACTTCAAAGTTGATGGTGTTAGCTGAACGATGTAGACATTGCAGTTGGCCTGGATCGAATTTTGAGACAAGAGTCAATATCTGGAGGAGAGAGCTTGTAGATATTTAAAAACAGAGGAACATTGTTTTAAAAGATGAGCGTTCAGATATGGGAAGCCAGTGTAGCTGATCAAAGAGTTCATTGGAATTAGCACATTTAGGTTGGTAGCCGACGACAGACGTGCACAACTATCTGTAGCCTTTGAAAACGCTTTAGATTTTTAGTAAGTCCATTCAAAAGTACATTGCGATATCCAATTTGGAGAACACTAAGGAGCTAGCTATATGATGGCAAGTAGCAAAGTATATGAAACGTCGAAAGCGTAGATGTACGGATTTGCCAATTTATGGATCTACAAAGATGAGTGATATGTTCAGACATTGTCATATGCTGGACAAAAGGACACCCAGATTGGTATGGTTATAGATGGAAAAACAACAGTGTTTCCTTTTTCCCCAAGTGGAAGGGATTAGATTTTGAAGTCTTTGCAAGTGTAGGAGAAGATCAAGGAAAGGAAAAATTCAGTCTTGTCTTGATTTAATTTTAACTTGTTGCAAGTCATCCATTTTCTGAATATCGATCACACATTAGAGAGTCTATAAATGCCCAGTCAACATACCAGGAATAGTAGGATCAACAGTGACATATCAATTTGAATTCATCAGCGTTAAGCTGGTACTGCATCCATGATGACGTAATATGTACTAAACGCATGCGCTGTAGAAAACAAATCCTAACGGTCAATGACCAAGCCCTGTGGAAGGTCATATTTCATCTGCAAATTAGAATAGCATCTGGAACCACTAAACAAAAAAATGCGTGTTCTGTTCTCCACGTATGAAGAAAACCATTGTTTACGGCAGCAGTGACACGAAGTCATGGGCTAATCTGCTAAGTGAATGCCATGGATCTACGGTGTCAAAAGGCTGAGAGAAGCTAACATTAGATAAGTACAACTTTTTTGATCATCAGATGCACGCTGAAAATCATTTATGGAAACAGGCAGAGCAGTTTCAGTTGAATGCGAAGCACGATAGGATGATTGCATTGGTTTCTATTAAAGCATAAGTATGACCTGGTCTAACCCACTTGTGTGAGTGCAGCACACTTCTTGGAGGTAAATTGCACTGTATGCAAATTAGATACTACATGTAAATGCTTACCCATTTTTGCCATTTTTACCCTATAACTCCAAAACCAATGGCGTCGGTGGTCAAACGATACCATTTTTTGGACTTCTTATGGGACAATGTATGGCATTACATTTCAACATGATTTGGAGCATTTTAAAATTTGAACCCTGTGTAAAATTAAATTGCCCACTATGAAAAAAGTTGTACCACAATTTCAGATACTACCTACCTAGCATGATGTAGAGGGGCCATACTAACTACAAAGGTGTTAAAACCTTTCTGTAGTGGGGGTAACATGATCCCTTGAATAGGCACTATCAGTGATTTGTTAATCAGAAAATCAAAAAAATCATCAAAAATAAGATTTTGATTGTATATGTTATACACCAGTTATAGGTGTCCTAACATACCTGCAAATGATAGGAACCGAAGCAACTATAAGGACAAAATCCGACATTTTATTCATTAGTGTCCGTTCTGGACACTTACAAACGGTAACTCAAGTGACTAGAAATGAAAATCACGTACTTATAATCTGCAGTTCATGAAGAATGAGTAGTCTTGGCTACAATCAAAGCAACTCACAGTTAGGGCTCTAGTACTCCCACTAGGATGGCTATTACGGCACATCTATTGTGGCTCCATTATTATAAGGACCCCTAGAAAACACAGCATGCTTCAAGTACTTTCAAGTGCGATGACCTTCTAGTGTCCTTCTACATACGCTGAGAACACAACCAGCTTGTTTTGACCCCATTAATGTGCTGGAACACGAAATGCACCTTTAAATAAAAAATTTTATATAAATTATGAAACGTCTACCTACTTTCTTGTTTTTGGAAATTGGTTTTTTTAAATTCAGTCTTCTAAATTGTTTTATAATTACAAATATTTTTATTTTTTTTACAGTGTATTAATTAATAAAATTTGGCAATTCTATACTTTCAAAACCATTTAAACCGCACATTGGTATTTTCATCATTGACAATTTTTCATGGAACTGTAACACATACAGGGCGGAACCCAATAAAAAACTTTACCCCAAATGAAAGTGATATTTTTTACACTTTTTTTTAATTTGATGGATTTTTTATTCTAATCATAAAGAAATGGGCAAGAATGAGCATCTTGTCTGAAAAAAATTGTTCATTTTGGTTGAATGGTTCTCAAGATATGGTCGCCACTCAACAATAGTCATCAAAAACAAACTTTTCCACTCTGTAATCATTTTCTTAGGCATGAAATCGCCAATTCCCAATTCGAGCAGATCGTGTCCTGACACAAGACATAAAACGGGTATTTTAGACAACTGCATGATATGATTTCGGATTTGAAAGTCCGGTTGCCGAACAATAGTGTACTTATCATTCCATCAGAATACCCCTGACAAGGGGGGGGTACAATGCAGGCTGTGCCATTTTTGGGTCAATTTTTTGATTGTCCCCCGGTATTAACTCAAAAATTGTCAAATACCTACACTGTATGTATTTGCAATAATGGTTTTAAGTTTAGATATTCTAAGCTTTTGTGTACAAAATTAGCGTTTTCCTTTCCCGCCAACAGCTGAGGTGTGAAATTTTGGTATAGAAATAGTCCCCCTTCCAAAGTTCTCTTGAACACGTCCTACGAAAACAAGCTTGAGAAGCCCAGGGACTGGTCTTGGGAGGCTCATATTCAAAACTCACCTTGCTACAATTATCAGCTGTGCCAGAGTTTACTCTTGGTAGCGGTTGCCCATCAGATGGGTTCTTCAGATGAAGGGTAGCTTGGAAGGCATTGAATCGCTTATACTGAACTTCGAGAATCCTCCCGCCCTCTCGATGTTCTTTCCAAGTTTCTCTGGTGAAATGACAGTTTGTCCCCGAACTTGATCTGCTGGGATAAGAATCCTTCAGATCGTGTGTGAAGCTTCTCTCTGGGGTGAAGACGTGCTCCAAGAAGTAAAATCGTCCACCACTGAAAACACACCACAAAAGACAAAAGTCAATTTTGTAATTAAAGGAGGCTGACGCAGAGCATTTCGAATCAGACTGTCCCAAAAAAAACTATACAATCAAAGATTACTTGTTTTAGCCAATATTTAAGTTCATCTCCACTGGATTTTAACTGATTTCTTTTTAGGAGTGTTCCCGCTTTCAGGATTTTTAGTTGGTGTTATTGGGGGTCTGTTCAGGAGTTTAGCTAATTATCTGAACAGTTGAAAACCTGTTGGGCCATTTTCGGCTATTCTGCTATCACAATTTGCCATTGAACATCAATCGCTCAAAAAGACATCTTATTAAAATTAATAAAAGTAGTAGAAAGGGTCTGCTTTCTTGGCTTTAACGTAATTTTATACTTTATAATGTTCAAAACCATTTGGCTATAAATACTTGTAGCATATGGGAAATTCAATTCCACACAGTCTTGTTGTCTCGGTTTCACTACCAGGTTTCAGCAGAAGGTTGAACCATACAAACACCCTTGTTGAAAGTAACCGAGACCTTTGACACACCATCCTTTCCTTTATTGCATCTTGTTGAACACGGCTGCTTCTTCATCATATTCCTCTCTGACATCTTGGAGGCAGTGGGGATAGTGGAAGGGTAAGTTGTTCCTCCACATTAGAACGTTGTCCACACAACAGCTGTAGACAAGCTTTGTCCACACAACTTGCTGTAGACTTGTTGACATTAGTTTCAGCATCAATTCACCCAATTTTCCATGCATTTCATGAGTATTGTCCCCTGAGATGAGTTCCTCATTTCACCCACACATAAAATTTCTGGTGCTTCACTGAAAAATCATATATTGATTAGTTCATCATGAAAATACATTCACTCTGATCGTACAGTATTCTTTTGTTTGAAAAGGGCTTAATCCCACAATGCTACAATCAACGCCTTATCCCTTAGTTTCTTGAACCTTTAGTGAACTGGCCCAAGTGATTTTCGTCCTCTGTGGTCAACTGCCAATATCTCTGCTTAGGGTCCATGCCATTGTATGGAATAAAAGCGAGGATTTAGCTTAGGATCTTGTCTAACAATAAGCAAATAGTCTGGCAAAAATACACAGTTGTATATTTTTTATAAATTTTTAGTTTGATGGTATAGTTTTTATTGAGACATCCTGTATGAAGTTTTTTTGTGTGTAGTAATTAAAAATACCACTAGAACTACCGGAGTCACCTAAAATCTTGATTCCAAAGTCAGATGAATTGGATTTTCACGTTTCAGCATTAACATGTATGCACAGTATATACACTGCAATAGATACCGTGTATAATAAAATTCCGGCATCGAATTTTTATCAAAATTGTGCATTTTTTCCTCAGCAGTGCAGGGCTTCGTTTGAGCTTAGTTTTTTCACACAAGCATAATAATATACAAACAATGGATGATTTGGGTGAAATGATTGCGCCCCTCATCGGGAAAGTCTCTGATCAAGCCTTTTACAGCCTAGAATTTCATGGTTGATTTTCTAAATATATGTTATTGCATAGTACGTTTTGTGAACTGCCCACATACAAATTGATAACATTAGTCCCATCCTTCAGAGTGCTTCCTTCCATACACCATTGCATCCTCATAATACATGTATTAGCTAGTTGTCACTGGGGGTTTTTGAACCATAAAGAACAGGCGAACTCATATTTACGCGATCGTAAAATATGTCCCCCCCCGCCGAATAATCGCTATCACTAATTTGTGGCTAGAACTGTATCATGTCCCACCCTTATTTTTGGCCACCAACGTAGATCTCACCAAAATAAATTTGGAAAAGAATTGTGACTTTTTGTGAAGTAACTCGAGAATCTTAAAATTCATCGTGCAAAAAAAAAATCCCTGAACATTCCCAAATGTAGTAAAATATAATAATTATTCACTTTGGCAACACTATTTTTGAACAAATCATGTGACCACATTTTAAATTGGGGACCCCGCATAAACAGTGAAGGGCCAAAATCAAAACTAATCATGTTAACTGTACTACTTGCCAGAATCACTACAAACAACACACCTAGATTTTTTTGGTAGTTTTTATGATACTACACATAATCCAGAGGTGTCTATTAAATTTTGGTTGCGGTCTACCTCGGAAATCCAAGCTGGGGCCAAAATGGCCCGCCGTTTTGGCAACGACGTATTTTGAGTAATGTCCTCTCGTGAAGCCTGCAATTACTTGTCTTGGTGTCATAGTGAAGATATTTATTATAACATGATGATACCCAACCCCACTTTGTGGGTTCGTTGTTATCTACACACCCACCGTTTTTGGGGCCAAAAAGGCATATTTTTGTGCCATTTTTTAAAAAAAATGATGTCGACTTAAATACTTCTTCTCTCTCCTCCTTCTCTCCCATTAGCGAAAACTGTTCTCATATTGGATCAAGACTTCTCAGAATTTGCCTTATCTATTGCTTTTGGTGTGGAAAGTCCGGATCAGTATCATTGATCCGTGAGTTGTAATTCAAAGTTAATAGTTCCTAGGATGAATGGGGTCCTTAATCACTCAAAAATGCCATTTTTGCACTTTCCTACACCATGACAAATGTGTGGTCAATACCATTAAAATGCGGTATGACATTTGATCACCTAACTATAAATAAATGTTTGAGTTGCATTTACTGCAATGGGCCTGCCTGATTCAATTTTTACTCTCTTGCGGTAACCTCTAATCCAGATGGCGTCCAAAAGGGCGCTGTTTTGACAAAAACAATTTTTTAAGATAACGGGTTGAAAAAGCCCCAATCGCATGTGTATTGTGTCATTTTCAAGCAAATCAAATTTTCTTCCAGGATTATACCATGCTGGTGGGGTTAATGTGGTATAAATGCAATCAAAATGTGAGTGTTTTTGTACAGTTTTTACCAAAAGAGATCACACAAGAGAGACATTTTTCTACATACATCATGAAAATTCTTATTCATGAGTACTCTTAACGTTTTAGGACTTTGTTCCTATGAAATGCACACTGTGAAAAGCCAGCTTTACAACATCATTCTGTCAAATTTATAGTCCCAAAGTAAAATGTGTTACAAACAATCACAAAACACAGTTTTTATTAGCACATCTATCTAAACATATAAGGCTTAAAGGATCAGTACCTGTACGCATTACTGGACCCTGTGCTCAATAACTTTTAAGATTTTAATACTGATCTTGAAGTACTAATAGCATCCAAAAGGGCAACCCCGGACCCAGCAATGACTACTGGTTTCACTTTAAAACTACATTTACATAGCTCTTTAAAAATAGAAACTCTACTTACCAACTGCTTGTACATGCCAACGCTAGCAAGTTGCTCATTTTCAAATTTTATGTATGCATTTGGCCAAAAAGTGTGATAAAACTATATTTGAAGTTTACTACATATTGCTCATACTTTTTCAATACATACATGATGAAAGCAATTCTTTTTGTCTTTATCTCTGTTCTGTATTGTTTCTTTTCCAAGTATAGTGAAGCATACTACTAAGTAATTAACTTATACTGAATATCATTCTGTGGGTCTATAACTCGATCTGTGAAATTTCTGAACATTTGAATTATCTGACTCCTTCTTCAGGATCAATAGCTGCATTTAATAGGCTGATTCTTCGCACTCCGTTGTACAAGTGGCAAATCCCTGTACACTTTCCACGACTCCTGACACATGTTCACACGTAACAAAAGCGCCAATGGTCTAAGGTGTCCGATGTGGTCTCACCGAATCTGAAAAAATCTAACTTTTTTATTTTTTACATCTGAGGCAGCAAAAAGGAATAGTAATTTTGTTATTTTATTTATTAGTTTCTTAATATTTTCACATTTTTAGGACCTTAAGTAGTGTCAGGTGTCAAAAAGGTTACATTTTAGGCGTTCTGAAAATTTATGCCCCTGCATCAGCAATAGTGTGCATTGGGTGGGTGATACATAACCCTATAATACAAGATCAATAAAACCAGAGTCCACAATAGAGCAGTCGAAAAACACAGCATCTCAACAATATTGCAGCTCCAAACCAACAAGTTCATAAGTAACCTAAGAAGGTCCTACGAGATGAAAGGTTCAAGAAATCCTTTTAAAAAAGCAAATTTCTTAAAGGCTGACCAAGCAGAATTTTGAAATATAATTTTTGGTCTGAAAATAGTCAATGAAAGCAAAACATCGCCTAAAAACTGTTCAGTGCCAAGTTTAGCAATACGGAATTTTATAAACAAAGTTGTATTTTCTAAGGACTCTGTCATCGGAACTTAGCTATTTCAATATGGACACGCATTATATTATGTATATGCAAGACAAAAAACACCACGACTTGTTGAAAAATGAGGTACTAATCCTCGGAAATCTCTGAGTCAGCCTTAATTGAATGGGGGAAAGACTCAAGTATGCTAGGGATTATAGATGGACGTGTGACTTGTTCTAGTTGCATCATTGGGATCCACATGCATGAATTTACAACAAGAAATCCAGTGTTAATCTATTAATTTGGGGGAAATTGCATGATCGAAGACTAATCCTGCATGTCCCCTATGCTTCACTACTGGTACACCAGCCTGCTGTTTTCGTATAATGCGGTCCTGGATGCAAATTATTTTTTCCGTAGTTAACTGTTAATATATTCAAGCTATAGCGTAATTGCACACAAATTTAACTGCGAAAAAATAGCCCTTCCCGGATACCTATTCCCATGGTATTGCATCAGCTGCTTGTGGACTGGTAATGGATTTCAAGTAATGTCTATTTCTGACAGGAACTGCATCAAGAACATGGTTGCATCAATGTTCACAGCCAATTGAACAAAACTTGTAGCATCAGCATATGGGCTTATAATAGGTGCTCATTCACTTAAAGGCGGTATGTTTGCTTTCAGGGCAGAGAGAAAGGTTATTGTATTGTGGCTACTTGAGAATGATACCACATTCTCTGAAGCTCTTATGCCTGTTTTATGCGGGTCCAAGACCGTTACAACATTCTCCCTTTCTTACAGGTCAATGAACCTTCGGTCCACATGTGTGTTCTGTAAAGATTGATCCTGCCAAACGTCTTCCTTGCCCGAGTGCCTTTACGTAAAAAAGGAAATGGGGCCAACGAACCAAGCTACATCATAAAGGCACTGTATCCATCCGAGTACCAAACTCCTCTCTCCACACGCCATGTGGATGGTATTAACAGCTCCAAGTGACAGATCAAATGATGTACTGCCAGCACCATCTGTTGTTTTGGAACCCGGGGGGTGGGGCACTCACTATAATTGATGTGGGTGTAAGGCTCGCGCTTTCAAACCAAGAGACATTCGGTGACCGACTGCAAAAAAATAAGTCTTTGGTCGACAAATGCTTTAAATAGGGGTTTTTTCTGAGTGGATGATTTTGCAAAATTTTCCAAAAAATGGTCCTTTTGGGTGAGATCTTTTGCCAAATTTTCTTTAAAAATATTTTTTGTGTGTTTGTTTTTGCCATAATTTCACCCCAAATAGGGGGTCTTTGGGGGACAGTGGGTACTTAAAAACGGGGGGCTTTGGGGTGAACATTGTCAAAAAGTTTCATTGGTGACAAAGATGCTGAAAAAAGGTCACTTCCAATATGGTAGATATGGCCACCCCCCCCCCCCCCCCCCCCGGGTTTTGGGGATGACATGTTGCGGCTACAATGTGTGTGCAAAAAAACGGAATGAATGTACCGGATTTGCACTTTTCCAAAGGAGTGCAAGAACCCACCTATTAATTCCATATTTATATGCTGTAGTAGTCTTGCATATGAGTTTTTGGGAAGAACAATACAGAGCGGAGACAGGAAAAAAAGACTGGTTTATCGTCGTGTGTAGCCCTATTGCATATATGGGAACCATGTACCAACTTCAACATAGATTTTTTATCACACTTTCTGGCAAATTGCAAAAGTTTGAAATGGACAACTTGCAGTGGTTGAACACTATGCTACAAACAGTTGCTTAAGTCAAGGTTCTATTAAGAGCTATGTAAATATTATGGTTTTAAAGAAAGTGAAAACAATCAAGGAAAATTTGGATTTGCCTGAAAATGACCTAACCACTTAGTTTTTCAAATATTTCCTTACAAAAAGTAATTTGTTTGAAAACAGCGGCCATTTTTTTCCGTCTCGTTGGATTTTAGGTTACCCCAGCCTAAACCGCAACACAATTGGAATCAGTAAGGCCATTGTGCAGCAACTGAAATCAACATTTACTTATAGTTATGTGATCAAAAAATTGTCATCTAGCTTTTTATATGGGATTGACCAATTTGTTCATTGTTTAGAGAAATGTCATATAGGCATTTTATATGTGATTGTGACACATTTACTTGTCACTATAACCTTTTACAGACTATGTTGTAAAGCTGCCTTTTCACAGTTGCATATTTTTATAGGGACAAAGTCCCCTACAAATAATAAGTACTTCATGAATAAGAATTTCCATTGATGTAGAAAATCTCTCTTTTTGACTCTTTTTGGTAAAAATGTCAAAATACTCACATTTTTGCTGCATATAACCACTAACCCACCTTAAACTCCATCAATCTTGTATATCCTGTAGAAAATGTTTGGCTTTAAAATGGACACATCACATGCTGATTGAAGGCTTTCTTCAACCCGTTATCCTTAAAAACCATTGTCAAAGCAGCGACCATTTTGGCCGCCATCTTGGATTTAGAGGTTACCTCAAAACGTTGATCAGCAAGGCCTTGCAGCAACTGAAACCAAACTTTATTATAATTAGGTGATCAGAATTGTCATATCGCATTTTTATGGTATTGACTCAACAGCTTTTCATGTGTTTAGAGAAATTTGCAAAAATGGCGTTTTTTTGTGATTAAGACCCCATTCATTCTTAGACACTATAACTGTCAGTTAAACTTGCTTTGATCCTGTGCTTTTCACTCAAAATGCATATTGGTATGAGGGCAAAATCCTGAGAAGTCTTGATCCTATTATGAAGAACAAATTTGAATATATGTGTGAGAACGGATTTTAGTCCGCATCATTTTTTGAAAGAAACATGGCCAAAATATGCCTTTTTGGTTTTTGGCCCCAAAACGGTATGTAGATACCACGAAACCCACAAAGTGGGTATCACATGTCGATAATTAAATTATCTTTCAATATGACACCACAAACAGGTGATGGGAGGCTCCACGTAGACATTATCCGCAAATACTGCGTTAGCCAAAACGGCAGCCATTTTGGCCGCCATCTTGATTTCGAGGTAACCGCAACAAAATTTTAATTAGCACACTCTGGATTATTGTGTATTAATCGATAAAAACTACCAAAAAATCAAGGTGTGCTTATTTTGTATTCTGGCAGGTAACTCAAAACTAAGCATGAATCTTTTATTTTTTTTTTTTTTAAAAATATTTTTCAGTAATACTGAAACAAAATTCATACATTATTTCAACTATTTTCAAAGAATGTAAACAGGCTGGCACGCCAAAATGACCCGGTGTAACAATCCAAAACTACATGTAAAAAGAATCCTGTTCAATAAACCTGGGGTACTACGTGTTGATACCTTTGTTGTAGTATACTCCCCACCTAGCAATTAACCTGATATTTGCATATTAAATTAGGCTCAGTTGCATATTTAATTTGCCCGAAATACGCCCAAATCTAACAGGGTCGAGAACTTCTCAGCCCCTTCCTTCCACAAAGTAACATACTAGACGCCAGACAGAACTCCAGAAAACTTGTAGACAAGCCTATGCGTGAAACTTTTTCATAAATTATTGCAAATTCGATACTTAATTAGCTATTTTTAGCAACAACACCCAAATCTAATAAGCGAGAACTCATCAACCCGCTTCTTTTACACCACCAAGTTTACACATCGTAGCCCTCCACAGACTCCATAGAACTCGTCACAATATGGTCACTATTTGACATTTTCTGTGCATATGGACCTTTTTTGGGGCCTTGACCTTTTCCCCCCACCCCCTGACAAACCAGGGAGGACCCTTGGGATGAATTACATGTTAGTAGGGTTTTCCCCTCTACAATAACCAAGTTGGCTACTCTAGCTCATCCAGAAAAAAGATATGCCCAATGGTTCCATGGTTAACATATTTATATCAACGACATAATACGGAATACATACGGACATCCGGACGGAGCCCATTTTTATCCCCCTCCCCGAACCTTCTGTTCGGGGGGACAAAAAATTAGGGAAGCAATTTTGCAACCAGACATGGCCGACTATCCTTTGTTCAAGCTGTTTGCATAAGACCCCGACAACGTGCTAAATTTTTTCACACAAACTGTAATTGCATTTATCTCCTGTGTCTCTGTGGTGAACATTGTGTTGCAGGTTTGAAATCATGCTTAGCATTGAAGGGGCTACCCTGCTCGAGAAAGATTCAATAAAAAAAAAATAAATTGGTATACTCCTTGGTGGTCCTTGGTTGTGAGCATACTGATCTAGGAAGCCTACTAGTCTGCATGTAGGTATAAAACACAAATCACCTATGTGGTCAGTGCAGTGGCCCTGCGACTCAGGGCGACACCTTGTTCAATTTCTTTGTGGTTTGAATCTTCCCTGTATAGAACTATCAAATTTTTGCAAATGCAGAAAAAAGCATGCAGATATAACAAGGCGCTCTGCCTGAGTGGCATTATTTGATCTTGCTATGGAAGGCCTGCAAGCATGGAACATACGCCAGGTGGAAGTGAGGCCCATCAAATTAGGTGCTTGATTGAATTCTTGCCATTGTCATTGATATTTCTTTAGTTTTAGGGATGGAATAGCCTCCGCCCACTCGCAAGATTTCTGCTTAATAGATCTGTGACAAACTATTTGTATCAGACTGTGAACCAGTGAATAAGTGGTAGACCCTTGAACAAGGCCAATGGCGAAAGCATAATCAATCATAAACCACACATCCCAAAATCCTCAAAAATCCCCTGGGAAAACATTTATCGCAATTTGGCCGCCATCACATAATTAGCTACAATGTATCATTGCTTCTAGTAAAGTAAAGTAAAATTGATGATTATATCATGTGGAAGTCAGGTGTGGTTTGAAATGGGTTTGGAGTCAGATAATTTCAATTAGTACCTTTCTTTATACTGGAAATCCAAAATGGTGCGATTTCATTTTTTCACGATTCTCACTTTATATTACATAAATTATGACGATTTTATGTTTATGTGGTTTTGTGGAGTCCAAACACTATAATTTGGCTGGTATACATCACTGTATATCTTACCTTTACAATAAAGTTTTGAACTGCTTCTTCTGAATAGGCATGACAGAAAATAACCAATGATCTTTTATTTATAAGAGCTCACTTGGGCTTACACTCCTTCAGTGCGATCAGGTTGCCAGTTTTTCTTCCACAGGTGAAAAACAAACATGTTTTTTTTTTCATTTGGAAGACACCCGGTTTCTTCCAGTGAAATGGAGAAATGAAAGGGTCATGTTAAAAATTTAAATTTTTTAAATTGATTAATTGATTGAGTTTGTTTTTTATTTTCTATTTGGCTTTTTTTAATTTAGTGTTAAAAAAAAACAAAAACACATGCGCTGGCTTGGATCTGAACGGTCAAGGTTCCGAAACACACCTAAGGACATAGAGAGCAATGATAAGAAGCGCTGTGTGGTTTGAGGTTGATGATATGATGGAAGGACTGAGGACTTGATGCAGTATGTTGGGTTTTGGAAGAGGTGGACCATCGTGCCGAATGCCGAATAGTGTAGCATTGGTCCGGGCTCAGGCTGAAGGCCGGATGACGGGCATTTTTAAGAAGGGGCTTTTGAGTTTGAGGTGGGAGTTTGAGGAGAGAACGTCCAAAGAAGACTTAAAAGAAGCAAGTGGAGGAGGAAGCACTGCGGGTTGGTTAAGTATCCTCGTAGGATGCATTGAATCAGGTGAAGTGGAAGGAGGGATAAGGTCGTTTGCTGCGAGTGCGAGGTGAAGCGCAACCTCCGTTCCCGGGGCCAAACCCAGATTTAAAACTTGGTTTTACTAACTATAACTGTAACTAGTACTCCTATTCCGATTACAAAATCCATTTTAGCTCTCACTTCAAAACGGGTTAGAAATATCAGCGAGAAACTTTACCAGATGGGGTTTTGGGGTGAGGCCATTCTTCCTAGTCAAGTTGAAAAAATTTATAGACTTAAATGGGTCCACCCCCTATGCTTTTTCATTTGTTGCATCTGCATTATATCATTCATGGTTGGTTAAGAATGCACGCATAGTAGATTTGGAAAATAGGTTTATCATGTACCATTCTACCATTTTATTGCTAACAAGAAAATTGTGACAAATACGAACAACTAACTTAATACATTATTTTGGGAAAAAGATTTGGACATGTCTGCAATGCTCATAAAAGTGGATATGATGATTTGACGTGCCATCACCTATGAATGGGTTGGTAATTTATTTTGTTGTTCATAATCACATTACCTTTATTTCATTTCTATTTCTTCAGGTTTCTTTTCTTCCAATTTCTTCCAGAAGAAACTGGGAAGAAACCCTTCTTCCAACCCTTTTTTCCAGTTTCTCCCATTCTTCCGGGAAGAACAGTTTTCCTCTGGATGTTTCTGAACCCTGGACCGTGCTATTTAAAGGTACCCCACCCTATTACAACCTTTTTTGTTCTTTTTTTGTGTAGAAATCTAAGGGCCATCACCAAACATACTTACTTCCCCAAAATTCTCTTTGAATCCAACAAATTTAAAATGTGAGGATAATTTTTTGTGTCCTGACAATAGCTCCAAAAATTGTTAGTACACAATGACATAGCCAGAGGGGGCAGGCAGTTGGCTTACCAATGCAGTGTGATCCAGAGGGCAAAAATTTAAGTTGTCCCGGTGAAATTCTCCAATTATTCTGAACTTAACAAAATGCATGCATAGCATGAAGCGATCTCCCCAAGTTATAAAATTTTACTTCAATTTGCCCAAATTTATGGGTTAATTGGTTGAAATATTCCCCTTGAGTGGAAAAGGGGTGAAAATGATATTTTGGTCCCCAATACCCCCTCCCCACTCCCTCTCCCCCACATCCCACTTGCCCTCCCAAAACCCCTACCTGTCCCCCTCTCAAACACCTGCAAATTCCCTCTCAACACCTGCAAATTCCCCCATGTACAGTTCAGCGATACGCAATTAAGTTGACCTGATAATTGCTTTGCAGTATTCACTGGTACAGCGTGCAAATTTGTAAAAGACTATCACACCTTTAAAATTTTTGATCCTTGGTGATCTGTGGTTCCCCGTGTAATCGGTACCCAAATGGTGTCCCGCTACGCTTGTGCTGAAACAACATTGTTTATAATGCGGCATGACCATTTTACTACATGTATTAATATTATTGTGCCCCTCAATAAAAATGTACAGTGAAACCACTACATATCACATAGTAATGAAATTATCTTAAAAATGCAGTTGTTATTGCATATTTTTACGTTTTATGAAAGTACTTTTGACTAATTTGTTATTTAATGAGGAATGTATTATCATAATATTTCAGGTGTGTATCCAGGGATGACGTACCCCCTGGGGAACACGAGGGTGACCTTTTGGCGCCCCTGTGGAAATTGAAATGTCGCGCCTTCGCACACGTCTGTAGTAGATAATCCCCTTCTGCTTTTCAAGCCAGGGGAAAAAAGAATGGGCAAGAATGAGCATCTTGTCTGAAAAAATTGGTCATTTGGTTGAGTGGTCTCAGATATGATCACTCACCAATAATAAGCGAACAGACTTTTCCAGCAGTTATCATTCTTAGGGCATGGAAATCCCCAATTGCCAAATCGAGAAGATCGTGTCCTACCCCCTGCCCTGACACAAGACAGGAAAACTACGGTTATTTAGCACAAAGCTGATATGATTTGGATTTGAAAAGTCCGGTTGCCGAAACAATTATGTGTACTTATCATTCCCATCATGACAATACCACATGGACAAGGGGGCGGGGGGGGGGCACAATATCTGTGCAATGTTGGGTCAAGTTTGTAGTGGGTCACCCGGTATTAACTCAAAAATTGTCATAATAACTACAATGTAGGTATTGGCAAAATAAGTTTTTACTTTTAAGATATTCTAAGATTTGTGTACAAAATTAGCGTTTTCACGCTCAAACCAGCTGAGGGGGGGGGGGTGAATTGTATAGAAATAGTCACCATTCCAAAGTCTCTTGGAAGCACTTCCCTACGAAAAACAAGCTGAGAAGCCCGGGACTTGTCTTGGGAGGCTCATATTCAAAACTCACCTTGCTACAATTATGCAGCTGTGCCAGAGTTAATACTTGGTAGCTGTGCCCATCAGATGGGGGTCTCAGGAATGAAGGTTTTAGCTTGTGAGGCATTGAAGCGATTATTAATGAACTTCGGAGATCCCGCCTCTCGATGTTCTTCCAAGTTTCTCTGGTGAAATGAAGTTGTCCCCGAACTTGATCTGAATGGGATTAAGAAGTCGCTGGCATAGTGTGTGAAGCTTCTCTCTGGGGTGAAGACGTGCTCCAAGAAGTAAAATCGTCCACCCTGAAAAAACCCACCAAAGTCAATTTTGTAATTAAAGGCTGACTCAGAGATCGAAATATGATTTTTTGTGGTATGTAGTAATTAAAAATAGCCAAATAACAACATAGTCACCTAAGATGCTTAAATCCAAAGTTACAGATGAATGGATTTTTCAAGTTCATGCAGTTAACATGTATGCACAGTATCAGAACAGTGCCATAGGAGATTACCGTTTGTATTAAAAAAATCCGGATATGGAATTTTATATCAAGTTGTGATTTTCTACATGAAAGGGCTTGATTGAGCTTAGTTTTTTTTCACACAGAATTAATGTATGCAAACAATGACGATTTGTTTGTAATTGAGTGCGCCCTCATAGGGAAATTCTGAGTCAGCTTTAAAGCTACAATTTCATGGTTGATTCTAAATATATGGCTATTCATAGTAAGTTTTGTCAACGGGCCCACACTTACAATTGATAAAATTAGGCCCATTCCTTCAGAGTGTAGCTCCCTTCCGTACACACCATTGCATCATCATAATCCATGTAAATATAGCTAGTATGGTCACTGGGGTTTTTTGAACCAGAAAGAAAACAATTTAGGAAGGCAAAATTTTGCAACAGACCATGGCAGGACTAGCCTGTTCAAGGCTGTTTGCTAAGAAACCCGACAAAATCGCTAAATTTTCACACTGTAATGACATTTATTCCTTATTTTGAACATGTGTTGCAGGTTTGAAATCAGTGTTAGCATTGAAGGGCTACCCTGTCTGAGAAAGATTCAATAAAAAAATAAATTGGTTATACTCCTTGGGTGGTCTGTTGTGCACACCGGATCTAGGAGCCTACTAGTCTGCATGTAGGTATAAAACCACACATACCTATTGTGGTATCAGGTGCAGTGGCCATGCTACTCAGGGCGACAGCCTGTTCAAATTGCTTTGTGGTTTTAATTTCCCCTGGTATAAACATTCAAATTTTTGCCAAAAAATGCAGGAAGAGAAAAAGAAAAGAAAAAAGCTAGGCAGATAGAACAATAATAATGAGTGGCCTTATTGATCTTGCTAGTGGAAGCATAGAACATGGAAACAGACGCCAGGTGGAATTGAAGCCATCAACTACGGTGCTTGATGAATTCTGCCATGGTATGCTTTTAGTTTTAGGGATGGGATATGCTCCGCCCCTCGCACAAAAGGGGATTTCTGCTAATATGATCTGTGACACTATTTGTATCAGACGTGTGAACCAGGAATGAAGTTGGTAGAGCACCTGGAACAAGGCTATGGCCGACAAGCAGAATGATCATAAAACAAACATCCAAAATCCTCAAAAATCCCCTGGGGAAACATTTTTAAATTTCCCAATTTCAATTTGGCTTTGCCATCACAAAAATTAGGTACAATGTAACATGCTTCGAAAAGTAAATAGGATATGATGATTAATACATTTGTAGTCAGGTGTTTTTGAATGTGTTTGGAGGTCAAGGAATTCAATTAATTACCTTTTCTTTATAATGAAATCCAAAATGGCTGGCTATTCACGATTCTCGCTTATTACATAAATGATGACGATTTTATGTTTATGTGTTTGGGAAGTCAAACAATTATTTAATTGGATGGTTATAAATAAACACTGTATATTCTTCTTAAAACTCTAAGTTTGGAAAACTGCTTCTGCATGAGGCACATGACAGAAAATACCAATTATATTTTATTATAAGACAGCACTTTGGGCTTACTCACTTCAGTGCGATCAGGTTCGCCAGCCAGTTTCTTCCAAAGGTTGAAAAAAAAAATGTTTTTTTTTCATTTGGAAGAAACGGTTTCTTCCAGTGAAGTGGAAGAAAACTGAAAAGGTATTTAAAAATTTAAATTTTAGCAAATAACTTTTATATGTATATTTTATTTATCTTTCCCTAGAGATGGCCAGCGCACGATAGATGTTAAAAAAAAAAAACATGCGCTTGGCAGGATTCGAACGGTAAGGTCGAAACAAACACATAAGGGCAGAGAGCGCAAGATAAGGAGCGAGTTGTGTGGTGTGAGGTGATGGATAGGATGAGGACTTGAGGACTTGAGCAGATGTTGGGTGTGAAGAGGTGGACCATTTGCCGAAGGCGAATAGTGACACTTGGTACGGGCACGGCTGAGGAAGGAACAGACGGCATGTTTGTAAGAAGGGCTTTGACGTTTGAGTGGGGGTTGAGGAGGGGAGGAGGCCGGCCAAAGAAGACTTGGAAGAAGAAGCAAAAGGGAGGATGAGAGCACAAGGGTTGGTTTAAGTAGCTCGATAGGATTGCATTTGAATCCGGTGAAAGTGGAAAGGAGGGAGTAATGGGCGGTTGCTGCGAGCGAAGGGAATCCGATCATTTAAATTAAATTCGAACGATTCTATTTTTTTACCACTTACAAACTATGACCCCCCTTATTTCTACATGTTCCACTAGGGTGTTTGGTAGACTTTTAATATATTATTTTTGGCACTATTTCAAAGTTATATAAACCAAAATTGTTCTGTTGCAATTGTGTGGGGTCAAATCATAAAATTATTGGATACTAAAATATTTGCAGTTTGTACAGACGGGGGGCAACTCAAAATGCATTTTGTAGCTGTTACCTAACCCGGCGAGCCGACCAAAGGTTTTGTGATGTTTTCGGTGTGCGCTTCGGATCGTCGAGGCAACCCAGCGGCTGTGTCCTTCGCTAACGGACCATATGGGTTGGGGGCGTTTAGATGAAAAGTTGTTATGTTTCCGGGAGCCCCTTCAAGATGCTTGAGGTAGCATTTTAGTGCCCTGACCGGGCCCCAGGGTTTCTTCGACTGTCCCGCAGCCAAGGCCAGGGTTCCGGGGAGAAGACGGGAAGGAAAGAAAAACACTGGGCACGTGATTGAAAGACAGCGTCTGATTCTTAGCGTGGGGGGGGGGGGTGACGCCGTCCTTCGACCACGCAAGTGAGCCCTCGTTCAAGGGACAAGGTAGTATTGGAACCCCAGCGCCCGGAAGCGACTGCCACCGAAAGGCCGTCTTCCTAGATAATTCTAGGAGACTGGCCCTCGCCAGTGGTTCGAATTCCTCTAAGAAACTGGAGAACTAGCGGCAGATCCCACTCCGGAACGACTGAACGAACCGGGGGCCGAAACCCGAAAAAACACGCCTTCAGCAGGATTCCATTGAGGATTGGGCTATTAGAGACTACTGTGCTGTCTCTGAAAGCCCGATGGGTGCCCCCACTCGCGTACGGTAGCAACTGACTGTTTGGACGCCAAACCCTCAAGGAAAATTCGTTAGGAAATCCGATAGCCCCACGATCTTCTGTTATGCCAGGAGAAGCGGAAAGTCGAAATGAGAAAAAACAAAAAAAAGTAAACAAGCGGAATAAGAAAACGGAAACGGAAGGAGAAAACTATTAATGGACCATAATGTAAGTATAGGTGTGCCTTTGATCTGGTTGGCGTATCAAAGTTTGACAACTAGTAGTACAGGTTGTAGAAGTAACCATTGTCGGCATATTCATAGTCCTCGGGAAAAATGGTGAACAATAGAGCAATCGAGTCAGTTGACTCTTTACGGCAACATTAGTTTCACGCTTTATTCCGTTCTCTATGAAGCCCCGGGGTATGGCTCCACGGAACTAGATTCTGCTTTGCACACAGGTATTTATTTATACTCTACCAACAAACAAGGGTTATTACTGGGATTATAGGGCCGAGTTGCTTCAAAAGCACTCCCTACGAGAAATGTGTAAGAAATGCTCTTGCCTTCATTTATCATTGATGGGAGGTAAATTATTACGAAAATCACGCCTTTAAAAACATTCAGCAGCGGCCATCTTGAATATCTTTTATTAGCCAATGTGACAATTAAAATTTAGTATTTTATATTTCCAATACATATTATGGCAAGGGGGAAATACAGTCTCAAACTTAACACTGTAGTAGGACTTGAGTTTTGGGCACTACTCAATGAAATGTGCATTTGTGATTCCTACTTCAAAATGGCGGGGCCCGATCTTGGATTTCACTAATTATTCAAGCTGGACCTCTAATATACATTTGCATTTAAGTTGCTACCCCAAAAAACATCCACAATTAGCACAAAAAACACTAATTACTTGAAGTTGCGGGTTGGCCCGTCTGTGTAAAATGCAATTTTAGAGTTTTTAACAGCCCAATGGCGGCAATCTTGGATTTACCAAATTGCCCCAAGGGTTGCCAATTTTACACCGCTTGGTTCCATTGTATACCCTTTCAAGAAGATAGAATCCGCTTGAAAAAAAACTTTATCAGAGATTTGATTCTTCGTGCAACATCAGGCTTCCCGCGCCGGATAACACACCAGGAAGGTTATGTGGATCAAGGAATTTCAAGAAAGTTATTTGAAATTGAGAACGAAATGATTTTTACTGGGGGTAGAGGATATTTTCTACTATCCTGACTGACCAGAATAATTTAATTGAGCAATCACTTAGTGGCACCAAATTCGATTCCAAAGGTGCAGCACTGGGCCTTATCATGGAAAAGAAAAACCACACAAATTACATCTGAGGAAAATATAAAACATTTTCAAAATTATTCATGTGCAGAATGTTACATTTTATAGTCCATTGTAAAACTATTGTACTAGAGCTTACTAGAATCATCGACAAGAAAGGTTGTAGCATGGAATACCAACAGGACACATGGAAGGGTTTTTTTTTTTTTTTCTCTGTCCTTGCAAGGTAAGTGACCCTAATTAGTGTAAAACAATACAATTGCAAGGCAAACTGGATATTGAACACAAATAAGGTAGAAGCCTCAAGGCTGACAAGTGACGATGTTGGACAAGTGGGCTTGACAGAGGCTTACTGTGATTGACTTTTGCTGATTCCAAACTAACTTCATGGCCCATTACAATGCCACACATCCAAAAGGAGCGGTATGACACGTCACGAAAACAAATTCAATCCAATTTGTTTGTTTATACCCTAAACTTTGCTTTCACAACCTTATTGTCGCAAACGAAAACGCTGCATAATTTTCCCACGTCATCCACACACACATGCAAAATGTCAAGACAATAGCGATATAAGATAAACACGCAGTTACCGAAACCATTGGCTTCAAAAACCCAGTACTATAGACCCCCACCACCGAAGTCTTCGTGGTGCCTAAAAAAAAACAATCTCAGATGATCTTAAAAAACGGTTTCACTGCATAACAAAGTTCAAATCACAAACCAATATCATTTGGGAGCAAGCATCAGGTTCAATTGGACGAGATGTCCCATTTAGTCGCATCTTACGACATGCGGGCAACACATACAGGCCCATTCTTACTCCCGAACCCGCAGGGGGGTCTTCCGGGAAAGAAACGGTTTTCTCTGCTGTTTCTGAAACCTGGACCGTGCCATTTTAAAGGTCCCCCACCCGATTCCACCTTTTGTTCTTTTTTTTGGTGGTAGAAAGCTAAGGGCCATCAATCCCAACATACTAATAATTCCAAAATCTATTTGCATCCAACAAATTTAATGTGCGGATAATTTTGTGCATTACACTAGCATATTCACAAAATGTAGTACACAATGGCATAGCCCGAGGGTGCAGGCAGGCAGGGCGTACCAAGGCGTCGATCCGAGGAGGCAAAAATTTTAAGTTGTCCCGGTGAAATTTGCTCCAATTATGTCTGAACTTAACAAAAGCAATGCATAGCATGAGAGAATCGCCCAAGTTATAAAATTACTACTTACTTCAATTTTGCCCAAATTTAGGTTTAAGTTGGTTGAAATTCCTTGATGAAAAGGCGTGAAAATGCATATTTTGGTGCCCAACTACCATCACCCCTCCCCATCCCCCCCTCCCCTCCCCGCCCCCCTCCCCCCCCCACACCCCACCTGCCCGCCCCCCAAAACCCTACCTGTCCCCCTTCAAACACTGCAAATCCCGTACGATCAACAACCTGCCATTCCCCCAATGTACAGTTTCAGCGATACGCCATTAAGTTGACATGATAATTGCTTGCATGTAATTCATGGTATATCGTGCAAGTTTTTATTAAAAAAAGACTATTCAAAACCTTTTAAATTTTGAATCCTGGGGTGATCTGTGTTCCCCGTGTCAATCGGAGACACCAAATGGTGTCCGCTACGCTTGTCTGATAAAACAGTGTTTTAAAGGCAGTGCAATGACCATTTACTACAATGTCTAAATATTATTGTGCCACATCCAAATAACCAAAATGTCACATGAAACTACAATATCACATAGTAATAGAAATTATCTTTAAAAAATGCAGTTTTATGCAATATTTTTTAAGTTTTTGACAGTACTTTTGACTTAATTTGTTGTTATTTAATGAGGACTTGTATTATCAATTTTCAGGGGTGTATCCAGGATGACGTACCCCCAGGGGGCAAACTGAGGTTGGACTTTTGGCGCCCCTGTGGGAAATGAAAATGGTGCGACTCGCACTTAATTTGTAGTGCTAAACGAGTTTTTTTTTTGACGAGCTGTAGAGAGCCGGAACGTATGAAATTGTGCGGCAAATGACAGGTTTTGTCTGGGAACGCCCCTGCAAGTGATAAAACAGTTAGTTCCAACTTCAAACAACTAGCGTTTATTCAAATCACAGAGCCAACTTTTAACTTATAACGCCGAAAAAGGACTGAAAACGTGGTCGGACGTAGATTTAGAGTTGTTCATGAATGAATGCAGCTA
>JAMKCH010031311.1:0-16539 GCA_023653785.1 Ophioderma brevispina | reverse complement strand
TCATACAGCCCACTTTTATTATTTCTATTATTATTTTACATCATACGGCAATTTTTAAATTCTATTTCATACACTATTTTTATTGAAATTCACCATACACTATATTTATTTGTAATAAGTTTCTCTCATAGTTTTTTTTTATTTGTATCATTTCCTCATCGCTATTTATTTGTATGTATTCTTTCATACAGCTATTTTTATTTGTAAGTTCTTATCAATCGAGCTATTTTTATTTGTATGCAAGTTCTACCATACAGCCTTTTTGCAGCAAGAAATCAACAAAAACCCGGACAAAATAAACCACACAGCAAAAATAAAAACCAAACAATGTAACAAAAAACAAAAAACTAAAGAAATATCCAACACCAATTTTTTTTTTTAATGTCTCTAACTAGTGGTCTTTAATGTTATGCCATGTATTTTGGTAATTTAAGCAACTACATTAATTTGATACTTTTATTTGGTGATACTTGCCTAAATACAATAGATTTAACATTAACTGACAGTTTAAATAAATGATAATTTCAAACATACGATGCAGGTCAACTGGAGTGGTATTCTTTGCTATCACATAAATTTGTTTATATTTTTAACTGTATGGCATCTGTCTTTTTTATTCCTAGCAAACACATTCATTTACATGATAAACGGTACATGTATTTTCAAAATACTATATCAAAATCCCCTAAACCAATTCTGCCTAAACTCAATATGCCACTAAGCCAATTTCATTAAACTGCTTCAAGACTTAGAGCAATTAATAAACACGCCATTGAACGACACAAGACTCGTTGACACACAATTGGACAATTAACTCACGCTCATGATGCACACAAATTGCTTCAAAGACACAAAACCGCAATACTTACATCAAATGACTCCATTTGATTCCAAAGACGCTGGTCAAATTATTAAATTCCATTAAATAATACAAATCCACACTTTTATATCCATCCGTCTTACTAAAAATATATCGACCACATGTTAATCTAAATTCTGTACAAATATTCCTGCCATAGCCCATGAAGCATCTTGAATTCTGCACGGGCACTTATGCACGAGCACAAAGAAGAGCTTGCACTGACAGCGGACACACGTCCAACTACATGAGCGGCTTACCTATAAATACTGTACAGACTTTTAATTAGGTTTCTCGGTTGTTTTGTATTGTGGGTTAATGTGGTGAGTCATGGTGGGGGTGGCTGGTGCCAGGAACCACAGGTAGGACGTATACTGATGACTCGGATGGATGTTAATGAGGGCGAGGAAAGGAGATAGAGAATTGGAAAGGGATCAACTTAAATTGCTGTAATTTCAGAAATAAGGAAAATTCAAAATAAAGCCTTGGTCTAGCAAAAAATTTGTTAAGCGTCTGATGACAATAAACAGTCTGCTTTCTCCCTTGGATAGAAAAATTTTTTTATTTCATTTTCCCCATGTATTAGTCTACTTGTAAGTTTCACACATTATTTAAATATTGTTTTGATGAGTACAGTACTTTTTGAAACTCTTTTCACCTTAAAGGTGCCACGAGAGATTTTGGATATACGGTAACCCATAAATATTGTGTCACAATAGTAATTTTATATATAATTATTTTAGGTTTTTTCTTTTTTTAATTTGTATTCAAATAAACAGAAATGTTCAAAAATAAAAAGAGAAAAGTTGGATTTTGCATATGCTTTATAGTTCCAATATAAAACATCTAGGCTGAATTATATTTGGCTCCTTTTTGACATTAGAAATTTCACAATTTTTTCTACCAAAGAAATACTTTTCCCAGCTTAACCCTTTACGATGGGGATATTTTTTTGATGGAAAGCTTTACATAGGCAAAAATCAGTACTTTTCCTTTTTTTTAGGGACACCTGATATGGAAATCTCTTGTTTGCACCCTTTAAACTTGCATTTGAATGTAATATTTCTTTACAGCCATTTTCAATTGGGATTTATTCCTATACAGTTGGAATTAGCTACAGTTTTCAAACGAATGTGAATTAGATTATTTTCTTACTTCTCTTTATCAGTTTAACCGTACTTCTATTTTGTTACATTTTTTAAAAGTTGTTTCCATCATCAGTTTAAGGGTTTGACGTGTTTGTGATCTACTCGATAAAATTTTCCAAATCACAATAGGGGAACTACAACAGTGCTGATTAAGAATCTAAATAAAAAATGTGGGTCACCGACTTGTTTTTGAGCTATAGCCAAAACAAAAAAGGTATGTTGTCACTTTTTAAACCACGCAGTCTATGGGAAAAGTCCAAATTTGACGTTTGGATCGCCTACAAAAAAAACTTCTCAAGAAAATTTTTGTAAGTCGAAATATGTCGAGGCCCCGATGTCATTCTTCAAATTTTGAAAAAAAATAGGTCACCGACTTACTTTTCCATTACACGCCGAGAACCATGAAATTGGACACTTTTTCAAATTGCGTCAGAAAATCTGTGCCAATTCGGCATGCAAAGCAGGACGCATGCGTAGAGATGCGCGATTTTTATAAACGCAAACAAACGCACAGTTTTATCCACGGTATCTGCGCATGATACCTTCGCAGCTCACAACTAATTCTTCATTTGTCGTGACCGGCTCTAAACAGAATGCTGCGAGGTGTAAAGCACTCGCGTAAACCAAATCACACTCAAACCCTTACTTGTCCTTGCTGCTTTCATTTCTCTTTTTAATCCATTGAAAATGGATTAATATTCCTAGAGACATTGCGATTGGCTGCTTAAATAAACTGCTTGAAATTAGATTACTTTAATTTACACACGTTTACAATTCAAGGTTTTTTTCAAAATAAAACACCAATCAGAAAATTTTTAAAATTCCATTCAAAATTTATCTTTCATTCAAATACCTGTTTCAATAATTTTATTAATGCCTTTTCTAGACATTTATAATTTTCAACATTTGAGTTTTTTTAGTACTGAATTAACTTTTGACAAATTATAAACCCTTCGCACCTACTTTGAATCATTATGTTTACGTCATTAGTGGAATAAAGCACAGGATAAAAGTAGAAGCAAAGGGAAAATTGACTATGCCTAATTGTTTACTTTTTTTTTTTTTCAAAAGCAATTACTTTTAATGTAGGATCATAGATCAAATGGTCTTACAGAAAAATAACTAACATCAAATCCCCCTTAAACACTTAGTCCACACTTGAAAGAACTATAGCTATTCTGGTTTTCTATTTTTTGAAAATTCTCCACATCTTTCTAATATAGACGAAGGTGCTTTTAACTGAATCCAGGTAGGTGTATAAAAAAAATTACTTAAATCTCACTATTGGCTTTTATCAGATGTTTAATACTTTAGAAAATGGTTTTAGGGGGAAATCTTTTTTGAAAATAAAAAATCCTGAATCAGGAAAAATGCTGAAGAATCGCACCCCTGGGTCAAAGTTATTGGACTCACAGAAAAAGCTTGAGTTTTATTTTATTTGTGAGCGAGGCTACGGCTCAATCTGAATCAGGTGGTGATAACATCATCATCATCAAGCTTTATTTATTCACGGAACACAATCAACAAGTTGTTTTTCACTGAGGCCGTGAGGCAAAATATATACATATATAAACATACATGTACATGGTTAAAACCAAGGTACATGTAAACTTGGCATGGTGTAATTGGGTAATGTACATGTACATATGTAAAAGCAGTATTGGTAAAATTGTAAAAAAGCGAGCTTAAAAGAGCCATTAGGTTGCAATATTTTTAAGTTTAGATTTAAAAATGTTAAAGAAGATGATCTCTGTAATTCATAATCTAATTTATTCCATTCAATTGCACCACTTTAAGAAATACTGCGTTTTTTATAATCAGTTCTTGGCTTAGGAATGTGAATATTGTATTTCTGCGAAAATTATAGTTGTTATTATTGAATGAAAAAAGACCATTAAGACAGAATGGTGCCAGTTTATTAAGAACTTTATATGTTAAGATATTGCAGTTAAAAACTTACCTATTTGAAAGTGGACGCCAATTAAGTTCATTAAGAACATCAGCACTGGTGTGTCCCATGTTGCACCACAAACAATGCGAGCTGCCCTATTTTGAATTGTTTGGAGACGATTTGCAATAGTGAGACCGCAATTTCCCCAAACTATGTTACAATAATCAAGATGGGGTAGCACAATAGCATTGTAAATGGTTTTAAGAATGTTACATGGAAATATGGGTTTACATTTCTTTACCATGTATAATCCTTTCAGGGCCTTCTTACGTATATGTTCAATATTCTCATTCCAAGGCAGATTTTCATCTATGATGACACCAAGATATTTACATTTGTTTACTTTGGTTAAATTAACATTATTTATATTAATGCTTTTAGGTAAATTAATTGAATTTACCATACTAAGTCTTTGTTTAGAACCTATGATCATAAATTCAGATTTATTAACATTTAAACTAAGTTTAGTAGATTTTAACCAGTTGTGAAGAGAATCAAGATCCTTATTTATACATTCAATTGTCATCAAGAGAGTTTGATGCATAGTATAAAGCTGTATCATCAGCATACATATTAACATCATCGTCATGGACAATAACAATGGCTCTGCAGTTCCAGAGAATCTGAAGTCCATTGTCCTATGCATAATGGACAGATTTACTTATCAATAGCGCTGTTATTTGCTGGAGTCAATGGAAATTGGAACGTGGTGTATATCCGTTGGTCACTGATATTCAGTGGAAAAAGGAGATGGCAATAATTTAATTAATTTTCAAGAAAATGTGCACATACCAGACGTGATGAGAACACACATAGAACTGATTTTTATAATTTTAGAGAATTTAGGAAAAATTATATACCTCCCAGGGGTGTGTCACCTTTGTAAACGCTATGAAATCTGCCCGCCAGCCTATAAGTTCACAAAATTCAACCAGAATTTTGGGACAAACACACAAAAGTTTGTGTTTATCAAAGGTATGTTTTAGGTAATTGTTGGTTGCACAAGATTCAGCCAACATTCTGTGATAAATACATCAACACGGGAGAATATAAGAGAAGTAGGTGATTCAGGCGATTCTGTGTTTTACAAACCACATTTTTTTCACTCATATCAAACAATTTGTAGCGATTTCCTACTTATTACAAAAACCATGCACACGCTTAAAGGTGCTTGTTCCGATCATCTTTTGGACCCCCCTGATTTTCCTAGAAGTAGTATAAATTTTGATATCAGGTGAAAGGCCGTATTTTTCTCAATATCGTCCTGAAATTTCAGCTTTCAAATCCATTTCTTTCTCAAGATACAGATAAAAACTACCGTTTTAATGGTTAACCATCAATATTAGCACGGTAGTGAATACGGCATTGCACTATGCATTATCACGTCTAGCATAAAAACCACAAGTTTGTTTCCCACGGTACTTGACGAGCGGTCAGTGTGTACAAGTGTCATGCTCTCATATCAGGTAGATAAATCGATAGACAAAAATCGGAACAAGCACCTTTAATAATGAATAAGGCCATGTGTCTTGAAGTGGGGCCTGTTTGTGTTTCGTCTGCAAATTTTGAGTATCACGCATCATTTTGAGCTTAAACCACTTTAACTTCCAAACTATACATGCTAGTAGTAAATTGTCGTGCCGAGCAAGCTCGTGCGCGGAGTGCCCATCTCTCTTTCCTTAGCGTTTGGGCCAAACTCCTCCGTATTATTTTTGCTGTGGGGGGTTCGCTACTCCTCCCGCACAGCGAGTCTGTTACTTTCCCAGCAATGAATAATGCTGGTACCCATTTATACACCTGGGTGGAGAGGAGTAATTGAGGTAAAGCGTCTTACTCAAGGGCGCAACACATTGGCCGCAGTGGAACTCGAACCCGCGACCTTTGGAGTGCGGGGCGAATGCTCAATCCACTGGACCACACGTGCCCACATGCTAGCATATGAATTTAAGTAAACATTTTCTGAACTTAGGAAATTGTCCATTCTTTCCAAATATGCTATCAAAATTGCAGTCAAAAAGTGGTATCTCTTCAAAGAAGTCTCGCATCAAACACAAAGCACCTATCTAAAATCAAGCACATTTGTGTAAACTAGAGGTATTTGCCCATCTAACAAAATTAGTTTGACAGGGATACCACTAGTAGAACTATTTTTATGATTTTGAGAGCAACAGGTAACAAAATTGGCATAAAAAATATGCATATTGCATAAAGTCCTAAAGACTGCTTAAAGACTTCTTGCAAGTAGCTTCTGCTGGAGCACAATCAAGTATTTGCAAAGTAAATCTAATAACCATTCATAAAATGTAAACATTATTAGGGTTATAACCCTTAGGATAATTATTTTACTTTTATATGACGTACAGGTACAAATTTAGAGGGTCGGGTGCTCAAATTGGCAGCTCACATGTTAAGCATCAAGAAGTCATATAACAAGTCATATGGATTAATGAGTAACCACTCTTTAAAAATAAACATTTCATGGTTGAATTCATGTTTCTGATAATCATATACCTCAATCTAACCTAATTTGCAGTACGGTAGAGGCTTTTGTCTCATCTCGATCTAGCAGCGTGCCCTCATTCCTCCTCCACTCTGGTTCTTTATTGATTTAAGAATAATTATTTAATTAAGAACATTCATTTTGGTGATCTTAATGAATATTTAAATCTATAATTGGAGAAAATATAATTAAACACTGGCCAGATTCTAAAGTGTCTTTACTGAGTAAAAGCCAGACACAATTTTCACCTATAAAATTGCAAGGTACTGTGTCCCAAATTTCCTCTGTATCCCAGCTTGTCTTATTAATTAATTAATGAGCTTGATTAAAATGTTAGGCCTATGTTAGACATTAAAATGAAGTGTAATTAGTTCTAAGTTGTTATCTTATTGAATGGTATGAAGAAACATAATGAGCTGAATAAACATTTTTCTCATATTGTAGGTTTATCGCGTCCCATTGTATACATAATCCGGATTTGTTATTTAATCAATTATTTGATTATAATTTCTTAAAATAAAGTCCCACAACAATATTTATGGTCTCAAATTAAAGAGCAGTTAATTAGCTTTAATTTATAAGCTTAAATTTTAGAATAGGCAGTTTCTACATCTGACCCGTTTTCTTCTTGTAAGGGTTTTTCCCCCTCCAACGAGGGGGCATGCACGCCCCTATGTAGATCCGCCAGTGATGGGTATTACTTGCACGCACCACTATCCACAAACCAAGTTTAATCTAATTTGGACATTGGGATATGGTAGAAGTTCACCCTTTTAGTAATGAGCCAATCAGAGCAAATATGCAAATGAGCTCATTAATATGCACAGATGATCAAAATGGTAGGAATTATTCTGCCACTGCATCCTTGAACATGCAGTTTATTCAGTTGAGGCTGCCAAATTCATAGTGTGGTGGCACAATACTAAATTCTTTCTTAAAAATCTGCGATCAGTCACCGGGCCAAAAGTTTTTAATGTCGAATTTTAATCACGGCGGTAATGTGCACTGAAATGGCAATTTATGTTGTGTAATTAAAGAGACAATGGCACATTTGAAAAATATTGCGCCCTCTAGAATTTTCAAAATCGATGTCTTTGCATGGTTATAAAGCTTTTATATACATTAGCCCTCACCTGAAATTATTAAGCCCAAATCAGCGTGCTTATGGGTAAACAGAACGATTTTTATAATTAATGTTGGCGGTGACATTAATTCAGCAGACGACGGAAACGGCGTGTAACACAAGAAAACGCACGCCGTATGCATGTTTCCCACGGCATGCACCCTGTTTGACCGGTCTGTGACCTTTGTGGTTTTAATATCAATGATTACAAGTCTGTGATATTCATGTAATAGACATATTTGTTGATTAAAGTTACATCAAACTTAAAGTTGGCCTACAAATTACCTGGATGTCTTTAGCCTATTATTAATGTCCCTCTCTGCTTTTGGGTATGTTATTTTTATGTCTAAAATATATTTATATTCTTTCAATGGGTGGCCTAGACTATCATTTGCGAGCAATTGAAGAAATTTCATATTTTCTGAAAATGTGCCAGTGCCGCTTTAAATCTCATTAAACCAATTCAGATGCCTTTTTTTTTTTTAGTTTTGCTCTCCACCTTACTGGCATACTGGGGATTTGCAGCAGTAAGTTACGTTTCAATTTCACTCCAATAATCTTTCTCTGGAGAGTGAACTTGCATAAAACACAAAAGCCGTAATAATGACTGACATGTCTCTCTGGTCTTAGAGCATCATTTTATATCCTGTGGCGTTGTGTGGCAGCATGCATTGATTGGTCGGTAAAAGAACATTGTGTTATTGTCTTGGATCGATTTTATAATCATAACAATGTCTAAGCGAACCAATATGAATAAGGAGGATGCATGCTTTACATAAAGCTAAAAGGGGCATTTCATGATCCATAGCCTTGTCCCTCAAATTACCTAAAATAAATGAGATTTTTATATTATCTGAACTGTTGGCCTAAGTATAGTATGTGTGCCAAATTTTATGTGCAGATTCGACCCACTTTAGAGTAAATTCATAAGTTTATATTTTTCACCGTAAACGGACAGAAATTACAACACAATGGCCTATGAGACAGCGTAATTCTAACACTTGCGCATAATATCAAAACGCACTGTCAGAATCAACTGTTTTAAACTGAAATTTTGGAAATAATATTTTATTGAAGATATAGCGAACCATAAACAAAATTGAAGGTGCTAGGATCACAAAATTACCTGAACAAAGTGGCTGGTATTCTGAAAGGGAGACTAACTTTAGTCCTGGGTTTAAACCAGGGTTAGTCCTACAAGAGGGGACCTTTTTCCTTTCAAAATACTGTGAAAGTTAAATGTAACGGGCGAGAAAATTCCTCATGGATGGGCTGGAACAGCCCATCCATGAGGAATTTTCTCGCCCGTTACAGCACACTTTTAGAGTATGTTGTAAGAAAAAAAGGTCCCCTCTTGTAGGACTAACCCTGGTTTAAACCCAGGACTAAAGTTAGTCTCCCTTTCAGAATACCAGCCAGTGTGATTAAACAATAAAAGTTGTTGAATGACTGATCAAATAATATCACATCATACTAGACACCAATGCACGATAACATCACATTCTCTTCAATACAATGGTGTATCAACAATCATATCTTTATCCGTGCAATTTTGCGTATAGGTGTACGATTCTCAATGTATATAGTGATATAGTCATCGGACTTACGAAATTATTTTTCTGGGTATCACAAACTAAATCGGGACCGTCACATCAGACCTCGAATTACAAAATAAAAACTACATGCATTTTGTGCATACAATGTGGAAAACTTACATGCACAAATCAAATGATACATGCACAATCACATGTCTTGAAGGATAACCTTACAAAGTGCTTCCCGATTATAATTATCAAGTTGGAGACGTACGCACACGTCTTAAAAAAACTCAGTGGCAAAAAGGTATTGATGCGCTATATTCACACACAGGCTTAGTAGGCCATAGATTAGGAAACAAGCAAATATAGAATTCAAGGCCCCCCTCAGATGCACTGGCCAGGGGCAAATGTTTTGTAAATACCTTTATTAAAGGCTTGTGAATTCCATGGTAGCTAATACTAAGCTAAATTACAGATTTTATGACTTTTACAGCTAATATTTTCAGTTGTTTTCTATGTTAAAAATGCATGCTGATAATATAAATAAAATTGATTAAAAATCAAATTGCATGCACACTGTGCATGTAGTACAGACACTCCACATGCACAAAGAAAAAGTTACATGCATACGTGCATGTGTGCACCCAAGTAATTCAAGCTCTGAGTCACATATTTGCATCACGTATGGATATGGTAACTCTATGAAGCGTGGACGAATTGGTACCTGGGCAAATTGGTACCTGGACGAATTGGTACTTGGACGAATTGTTACAGGACCAATTGTATGGATGGGAGGTCGGTTTTGGGACAAATTGGTACCTGGACGAATTGGGTGGGACGATTGGTTTTGGGACGAATTGATTCACCATTCAAATACTAGTTCTCTGGTCCCCGATAATTAAAAAGTTGGCAAACAAAACTACTTGCAATAACTTTCACTTCCAGAAAAGATGCAACATTTTTTTTTTTTGTCTTTTGGAGCACCAACACTTCGGAGACCCATTGGCAAAAAATCGCCCGTTGTTTATTATTATAACTTTAACTCGTTATTATCTAGTACGGCTGTTAGAACGACCTTCCAATATGAAATAGGGAAATAGTGAATATACGGTCTATCCTCATCCATTAGTTGTTTTATTGGTTCAGGCAAACCAAGTAGAGGTCATTTTTTGAGGTGGCACTATTTCATCATGGATGGATATAATCCAGCCTGCCGTTTGAAAGGAGTACAATCTGGGTCCCCAATTTCTTTTAAAAAAATTACAAATCGCTAAATTAAAGTTTTATGATAAAATGCCTTTTTAGCAGTTCCGTTCACAGTATGTTTGCGAGACAATTACCACACAAAAACTTGCAAAAATATCCAATTTTGAACATTGGGGGGGGGGTGGTTGGGGGCGCTCTGCCAAAAAAATGTGCTGTTATGCTTTTTTGTTTAAGAACGTAGTGTACTTCCTCTGGCTTGTTAATAGGTATTTGTAAGCATTACATGTTGTCACATTCGTTAATGACAACATTGTTTAAAGACAAAATGTGGAGTTATGTTAGAAGAACTAGTTAAAGCCTAATAGGGAGGAGAGACTTCTTCAGGTTCTTTGTTACGTAATCTCATGATCGAGGTACCTACCATCCATGGCTACATCATGATCTTACGCTCATGACACTGCTTTTTAATACAAAGACGGCAGTACTCCATGAAGCGATATACTCTGGGCCATATTTTCTGGACATAACAAACGCACGCATTGCTCGTTGCGTGTACTGTGTCTATGTGCAACACGATTGTGCGCCATTTTTGTGGGGAAGCGGGCGTACCGGCTTTTCTAAACTGTCCAAGAATTATGAGCCAGATTATGAAATCAATGTTCTACAACCACGTTAGATTGGTATAACGGACAAGTTAGAGATGCGAAGAGTATGCCCCTACAGTGACAGCATTCAATATAGCCCTTAATCATGACCAATTGAGCGCAAATTTAAAAGCACAAAACCCTGTAGGTGCTCACGATACTGCCGGTACACGGATCGGACTGTGGTAGAGTTGATAAACCCTTACCACAGACACAGTAATTGCAATTGCGTTTAGACGTTGTTACACACGAAATTACCGACCCGATTTTTACCTGGTGGATGGACGTGTTTCCATTCTTCCAAAAAATAAGTCCTTATTACCAAAAATACATAGATCAAATTCAAATAGATTCAAATCACATAGGAAGGGAGTTGAGGGAGTTGGGAAGGAGGTGGAAAAGTTGTGTGCGAGGTGGTGAAAACTGTGGAAGGAGTTCACATACCTAGGGGACAAGGTTAGAGGGGGTGGTGGATGTGAGGCGGCAGTGACAGCCAGAGAAGGTAATGGGTGGGTGAAGTTTACAGAGATGTGGAGAGTTGTTACATGGGGAAGATTCTTTTGAAGATGAAAGGGGATGGTGTACAGAGTTGTGTGAGTATTCAGTGATGCCGTATGGGAGTGAGACACGGTGCCTGAGTGAAATCAGATGGGGATTTTGAGAAGGACAAGAGAGAGCAATGGTGAGAGGGACGTGTGGTGTGAAGCTGATGGATAGGAAGAAGGACTGAGGATTAGAGATGTTTGGGTTGAAGAGGTGGCTGAGGCCCCCGACTGGCGAAGGCGAATGGTGAACGTTGGTATGGGCATGTGCTGAGGAAAGGATGAGGAGCTATGTTTGAGAAGGGGCCTTTGAGTTTGAGGTGGTGGTTTGAGGAAGATGGGAAGAGGGGCCGTACCAAAGCGGAATGGAGGAGCAAGTGAGGAGGAGAGTAGGAGGGTTGGGTGAGGATGGGGGGGATGATGAATCGGGTCAAGTGGGTGTATAGGAGGGGTAAGCAGTAAGGGCGCTGCCTACGAATGGGAGTGTGTATCCGGCCACCCCGGTTGCGGGGACAAAAAACGATTTAAAACTTTGGTTTTACGACTATACTACTACTCAGACTACACTTATATACATAGAAACAATTGTTAACTTCCAAACTATCACGAAAATTCAAAAATTGAAAGCTGATAGTGAAAAAAAGAAAGCAAACTGGATTGTTTCACTACACAGAGCTCAAGTGTGTTGATAAACACGCTTTCACACAATGGACCCGAGGTCATAACTTCCCTGCTATCGGGAAATCAATTGCGCCTCTTAAACTTCATCAAACTGGTGAAATATAGAGTGTTACCATTAGGAAAGGCTCGTGAAATTTGCAAGGTTTTAATACGCCGTATTTTTATTAATTAAGACCTGGGAAATTTCCTTGCCAAACCTGTTATTTGTAAGGTGAGAAAGTGCTATCCATATGTTGGTGGAACATGATAGTGAATTTTGGAGATATGTGCAATCCTGAAAAATGGATTAGTCTCCCTTGTGTTTTAAAAATGAGGTTGAAATGACTTATAAGTCACTTGATTATATCACACGTGAAAAGTTTGAAACATATCGCCGGGCGTGGACGAAATATGTTCGGAAAAATGCAGAAAAAATTTGCCGGTTTAGGAGATTACATCGAACAGTGTATGATAATTAGTTTCATGAATGCAGGCTGTTAACATGCATTTGGGCATATAAAACGAAAGAAATCACTAAATTGAATGGCGTTTTTTTTAGAGCAGGATAAAATTGTGTAAATAAGGAAAAGTAAACAACGCTGAAACGCAATGCAATGCTTTCGTCTGTGGACGTGGTAGAGGGTTATATCACAGATTCGATCGGGGTTTATACTGCCGGGGCCCGGGCATGATTTGGTCGTGCCCGGTGGGCCGGTGCGGCGTTGACGTGACACATGTCAATCTCATCTCGACAGATTACCGTTATTCATTGGTTGTAATTTTTAGAAACCCTTTTTCAGCTAACATTAAACATGGGTTTAAAGAGCATATTGTGGGTGTTTTTTTTTAAGAGGGGACATAATGTATACTTTCCGTCACAATTCCTTACTCTGAAATAGGCGTCTACATAGACTACGTCATACATGCGCAAGATTTGCTGCAATTGTTAACACGCAATTAGGGTAGTTCTTTGCCGCTGTTGTTATGGTTCTGTCTGGCGGGAATGCTTGGCGTAGTCTTGATGCAGACAAAAGGAATTATGACAGAGGTATATAGTCGTATCCTGTTCGTAGGGCAACGCAAACAAAAGGCTGGTTACTTCAAACAGTCAAACAATGTTCAGTCAAACCAATAAACTCAATGCGTCAAATAAATGCCATTTCATAATCAATAATCTCCATTCATGATTGATCTCCAAGACTCCAATCCAAAGAAGTAAAGTTCAAGGCAAGAATGAGAAACTTACCTTTAATAATAACCTAAGAACTTTTGCTGTTAAATGGGTGGGGTCATGTCATAAAGTTGATTACATGGTGTTTTACGACATCTTTCCGCAATCTCTGTCAGTACATCCCAATTCAAGAAATCGGCAAACACCCGGCAAAACACTTGTTGTTTGATCATGTAATGTTTTTTTTTGGCAGGGTTATTTTGGGTTCAAACTATAGAGGGCGTACAGTGAATAAACACAATTTCCGGCGGTGCCATTCACATTTTCTGGCAACATCTCCTACCACAAAAGTTTATTTACCTTTTTGGGGGGAAAACCAACATAAAGGCAACTATAGTTGATTTGCTAAATCAGAAACTTGAAAAAAATCATCAAAAATCTATTTTTGCATTTTGTAACAAGCATAGGTGTTCTAACATACCCTTGCAAGGATACAACCAAAACGACTAGGCAAAATCAAAATTTAGCATTACTGTCCGTACGGACACTTGCTACAAACGTAATGAAGATGAGATTCAGATCTTTGAATACTGATGTTTTCTTTCTTTTCTATCAGTTTCAGTCGGAAAAACTTAACTTATGAGAATTCTATCAACTTATCTATCACTTGTAATCTATTCCTATTCCTCTTCCTGCAAATTTCAAATATTTGACTCTGTCGGGAAAATAACTGACAGTGCCTTTAAGGTTATTGCTAAAAATGCATACTGCATGTGCACTAAAGTCTGTGTTCTGTACCCTCTGTGCAGTATGTCAGCGCAAGATTTGTTGGTCACAAGATTAAATCGCCCGCGCTGACTTGAAGCGACAACGCTTATACTTGGTTGCACAAATATGGCATTTCTTGACGCAGGCGTAAATGTTATGGGAACACTGCACAGAGTAGAAGACAAGACTATAGAATCCAATTCTTGTGCAACCTCCACTTCCAAAAGAAGTAGTTTGATATTGCGAGATATTTTGACATGTGCAGGGAGTTGAGATCATATTGATCCATAACTCGAGGATCTTTCTATGTAAATGATCAAATGTGTTATGCTAACCTTCAGGTATCCGTTGTTATTAGTCATCATGAAATGGCATTATGATATTTCATGGGGGGGGTGTGGAAGCTTGAACATTTAAGCAAATGAAAATAACCATTTTCCAACTTTAAAGGACCCCAATGGAAATAGGCTTCACTATTTATTAGGCTTTTGGGGGGGCTATCCTGGTCTCTTTCCATACCCAAGAAAATCCACTTTCTAATATCTGGTTAATCTTGATGCAAAATCACTTTTTTGTATGTATATAATGTTATTTTATATCTCTTTTTTTATTTTGATATGAAAGTAGTGAATTAAATAAGAATGAATGAATGGCATTTCTGTAGCCAAATACCACTAGTAGACATCTATTGGGTAATTCTTAATCACTACATATGGACACAAAATGGCTGGCCATATCTCATTGCAACTTTAGTCTTGTTCCCTTCAATTAAAGACAAATCAGTGATTCGAACGAAAGAGTCAAAATATGGGAAACTTTGCAAGAGGTAGCTGAATGTGAGGTAGGTCTCGATAGAATTCACAAAAGCTATTTTTTCCACTGAAAAAATGACAGAAGGTAAACCAAACAGCGTGTTCAAAGATATGACAAAATCCAATTTTTCCTTATTGGGTTACGGCTTTGGGCTTATTACAAACATGCAAAAATCTGATTTTCTGATGAGCAACAATCACTGATAGTGCTTAACACGTGACCACCAATTTGAGTTCTAGGTGTTTCAAGGTGTTGGGTTTGAAAGATTTAATAAAGTCTTTGCGTAAGTCGTGCACAAGAAAAACATGGCATTAGGCGACGAAAAAAAAAGAAAACTCGGGTTTTACGGGCGAGGGACCTTAAGAGTAGGGTCGGTCGGTGGTTCGAGCAATTTTTTCTTTTTTTATATTTTATTTATTGTCTGGAGGTTAAAATTGGCCTAAAAAGCCCCCAAATCTGAACGAGAGCAGCAGGATGCTGTTGGCTTACTCCAGAGGTGTGGTGTTGAGTGTGCAATCAAGTGAAACCACTTATCGGTACAACCAAGAAACCCTTATAGGTACAAGCAACAATGGCTGCTAAGTGATAATTCCCATATCCTAACATCCCTGAACTGGGCTATTCCATGGTCAAAACACTCGAGATTGTGCACCACAGCAGTCATGGAGTTTTCTTTTTTGCGTTGTGGTGATGATGAGATATGATGAGAAATGAAAATCCTGGAAATTTTTGGCTTCATACCGCCTTTCATTTTCCCGAAGGGAGGCATTCATAAAATGTAGGGGGGGTCACCATCAAACATTGATGTGTGATGCAAAAGACAATTTTTGAGAGGGCCATAAACTTGTAATGGAACCCTCACCCAACTCTGAAATCACTATATTGGGGAAATTTTTTGTGTAGATGTTTGTAGAATTCAAATCTGGCATTCAAAATGGATAGCTCCTTTACTTTTAAAGTTATTTGGGTGTTGTAGAAATGCAATATCTTTCATGTGGGACCAAGTTTAGGGGTCAGAAACTCTTGTAACATATGAAAAATCCTATTTTGCAATTGAAATGTATTGGCCCCCATGAAAATCAATGTTGACATATGGACATCACCCCTCTACTTAAGATAGGTTGACGATACATCATCAAGAAATATTCTGAAAGATCAGGCGTGGTGTCTCGATGTCTTCATTGTTTTCTGCACAAGATACTTTTGCTGTATCCCCGTAGAATGTATATGGTGATATTCACCGTGCATGTACAATGACCTCTGGGGAACGTATACCTTTGTTGTGGTAACTTTGAGTGTTGTGTATTTTGTTGTGAACAATAAAGACAAGCTAGTTTCTTTCAGGGAAGGCAATCGTTGTTTAATGTATATCTTCAACATATCTTGAAGCAAGAGAGAGGGGCGGTGTGTCGAATGTCAACCTTGGTTTCGGGGAGTAAAATGTGTCAAAAAAAAGTACAATACCATTTTCAAGGGGCTTTACCTCACTTATTACTTTTCTAATGGTTCTAAATGTATGGTTAAATTTGGTTAAAGTTCTACCCAGGTACCTCGATGACCAAACAGATGGACAAAAAATGTTTACTTTTGGGAGTTTTACCCCCAGATTTGGCCCA
>JAMKCH010031310.1:0-34446 GCA_023653785.1 Ophioderma brevispina | reverse complement strand
CATGTCAGGGATAAAAGTGTTCCAAAAGTTTAAGATTCACAAGATATTTCATAATCATGCTAAAAATCCCTAAGTACTAACGCTTTGTGGGCTAAAAGGAGCACTGAAAGTGGGGTTTTATATGTTCGAATAGGATTTTGTGGGATCACAGGACCCTATTGAGGTGACATTCCCAAAACTGGTGCATTGTGGATTGACTCAAAACAACCATCTGGGGCTACCCTGTCTAAGAAAGATTGAATATAAAACAAAATACAACAGTACACTCCATGGTGGTTTGTGACACACTGCGTCAGGAGCATTATAGTCTATGTATAAAACTACAAACACCTGTTGTTGGTCAGGTGCAGTGGTCTGTGCATGTACTCAGGGCGGCACTCTGCCCAATTGAACTTGCTAGTAGGAAGCTGGAACAAGGCTAGGAAAAAAAATAGGAGACTCAAAAGTGGGTGCTAAGTTTGACAGAATTCTTGCCATGGATTGCTATTGCTTGTAGTTTTGGGGGAGGGCCTGCACTCCTCATTTTTTCTTCCTAATTATGGTCTGTGACAGTATTTGTATCAGAATTGCAAACAAAAGGTGGCGTGTTAGAGTGCCTGAACAAGGCTAATTGAGCTGTGCATAAGAACACTTAAGCCATGTGATATAAGGTCAGTGATTTTCCAGAAAACGCTGTCACTAGAAGCTTTGCATTACTGCCTATTCACCGGTATTAAACCAACTAAAATTTGGTCTGCTCAATAGAAACACAAAAACAAGGATTCTGCATGTATCCCACCCCAAAATTCAAGAAATGTTAAACTTTAAAATATGGTAGTAGGGAATACTTGCTCAGTGGAGTAATTAGTATATCTTTTTCTTGTGGTATGTCCCATTAGTATTTTTCATGAGAAAATCTAGACATGGGGACCATTTTCAAAAATAGAAAAAACATATTCAGATCTCAAGCTCGAAACCCACCCAAAAATATTTTTAAAATATCTTTGGTAACAAATATATGCCAACCACGTTAAACTAGGACAGGCAAACATGTTTCTTTCCTCAAAAATGAGAACTACATCCAAGAGTGGCCATGGGGTAATGTGTCACCAATTAGACCCTCATTTTTAAGCGATTTTCAGTTCACAGACTCAACCTTTCCTTTAAGAATATGTTTTGCCCAAATTTACACCTGAAGCAACTGAAGACACCGTCAGAAGCTGGTAGCAATTCAAGCTGAAACCATGTATATTACTGCGAGGATGAAACTAGCCCAAATTCAGTCCGTAGCTTCCAATGTTGGAAAGTATAAAGGTGCAATGAGAGTTTTCAAATTCAGGTGTCCCAAAAAATATTGAAAATTCTGATTTTTGCATTGATGTAAAGCTTTCCATCAAAATACCCCCACCTGAAAAGATTAAGCTGAGAACATTGTGTTTTCCGAAAAAAAAAAGGGAGTTCTATTCGATGGAGCAAATACTATATTCAGCCTATGTTTTATATTGAAATAGAGCAAACTAAAAAACACCTTTTGTTCACTTTTCAATGCAGTTCTGTAGCTAAAATACAAGGTAGATTATATGAGGTTTAATATAGAGGAAATAATATACAATGACACTAATTATATGACGACTCAAAATCTCTCGTTGACACATGTAAGGCATACAAGACTACCAAAATATTTTGAGGCCTCCCATTTTCACACTCACATAATTTGTCCACAAACTCGCATTTCATGCACTTCTCAAGAATATCATGTGGAAG
The DNA here is from genome assembly GCA_023653785.1 of Ophioderma brevispina. Classification (NCBI taxonomy): domain Eukaryota; kingdom Metazoa; phylum Echinodermata; class Ophiuroidea; order Amphilepidida; family Ophiodermatidae; genus Ophioderma; species Ophioderma brevispina. The sequence goes on along the minus strand of JAMKCH010031310.1, from coordinate 32,703 downwards.
CAGCAGTATTGGTAGCCTCCAATGTTGGAAAATTTAAGCAGTACATACTACCAAGACATATTTGAGTGGCTGCCCCATTTAACCTTCAAATAATTTGTCTCACTTGTTTAGCCATGTGTTCATTGAGATGCAAGCAGTTATTGTAGCAGCGGTCATTTCAGCTCCCGTGGCTTGAATAGTAGACGCACTGCATGAGGCGCAAGTTTTTGAAACCCTTGCTCTTCCGTTTGATGCTATCAACGGTGAACATGTATTTGATCTGGTACATGTGGATTTGCACTGGTTAAGGAAACACAATATCAAATTATCTCTAGGGCATTGTCATTTCAAACTACTCTAATTAGTCAACATTATCGGAACAACCTTTATGATCCAAACAGAAGTAAATGAAGGATTATGTAAATCTAAGTGAAACATGAGGTGGTATACTCCAAATGCTTATGGTGGTGAAAAAGACAATGATGTATGTCATAAGTGGACCATTTTTTTTTTTTTTTGCCTTCTGTTTGGACCCAAAATATGTTTGATGGACTTCAAAAAATGGTGAATTCCAAGTAGTTGAGGGGTCCACTGGATGCCTGTTAAAAACTTCTACCCCGGACCCCCAAAAAAAACACCAATTCAGTGAAAATCTACCAAATTGTGTAAAAAATCAGAAGCAGTCTACATCATATGTAGACCGATCATATCGATTGCCATTTTAATAATAATACAAGTGCTAATTTAATTCAGCATAATTGGCCATGCCTAATCCAGTTTTAAATGTGTGAGGAACAATTCCTCAAAATTGGTTCATTTTTGAGCAAAACTTTATCAATTATGGCTAAAAATTGTTGATTAATTTGGGTTAAAATTCTTACACAGAAAACAGTAATTGAGCACACAAAAAAAATGTCTAGGTCTTCCTTTAAGTCTATATGTGACATAGCCATCCCAATACTACTCAACCCTGTTCAGGCCTGCATGTGTGATCACATTTACTTTTAAAAAGAGCCACCATCACACAATACAAACCCTGAGGGTACATTCTAAAGGTGCATTTGTGATCCTAAAACCGTCTTTGTTCATGGTTGACAAGAACTACAAAAAAAAAAGCTTCAACCAATTTCAGTGATTTCTGATGGCAACAAATTTGGTTTTTGAGCATTTTTTTTATCACAGTTGCCCCACAGACTATTGGGTTTATATTTCTGCCTGTTTCCTTGTCTGTTTACACACAAAAACTCCAAGGGTGGTATTCTGAAAGGGAAAGTTAGCTTAGACCTGGGTTTAAAACAGACGTGAGCTCCTACGTGAGTGGAGTGGACCTTTTTCCTTTCAAAACATGTGAAGTTTACGTGAAGGTGGATAAAAGTCCTCATGGATGGGCCACTTCGGCCCATCTTGAGGAAATTTCTCACCCGCTGCATCACATATTTAGGAGATGTTGGAAGGAAAAGCCCCCTAGTGCGGACTGTAACCCTGCGTTCAAACCCAGGTCTAAAGTTGTTAGACTCCTTTCAGAATTCAGCCCTAGTCTCTTGTGGACCACAGCCAGCACTTAAGAATCTAGGCACACCTTACAATCCACACAGTTACGGATGACATGTTAATCTCAATGATATTTTTCAGAGTCAGAGGACAAGGCTCAATATACGGATCAGATATACCCCTTTAATATTGAATCACGGTATTAGCCTAATAATACTGGACAGATTCTGCTTGCTGTCGTCAATGCTTTGAATTTAGATCGGTTTGTTCAAACCAAATTTTTACCCTTCCATCGAAACACTCCAGGCTACTCGTAAACATTTATCGGACAACTTATATCAAACAAGAGTAAAGGAGGAATTATGTAATTAATTGAATACATGAGTGGTATACTCACTCCAAAAAAGGCTTCTGGTGGTGATAAAGACAATGATGTCTGTCAAGTGGACCATGCCCCTGTGGACAACCCACAATATGTTGGATTGGACTTCAAAAATTGTGAATTCCAAGTAGTTGAGGGGTCCACTGGCTGCCTGTTTAAAAACTTCTAACCCCTGCCCCCCCAAACACACCAATTCATTGAAATTCTACCCTTATGTGTAACAATCCAGAGCAGTCTACCTCATCTTGTAAACCGATCATACTGTTGCATAATACTAAATCCAGTCATAAATTAATTTCAGCATCTTTGCCATAGCCTAATTCATTTTAAAATGTGTGAATGAACATTCCTCAAAATTGGTTTCATTTTTGAGCAAAAACTTTCTCAATTTATGCTAAAAATTGTTTGATTAATTTTTGGGTAAAATTCTTACACAGAAAAACAGTAAATGATCACCAAAAAATAAATTCTAGGTCTCTTTCCAAGTCTATATGTTGGACATATCCAAGCCTCCAATACTACTACACCCTGTCAGGCCCCTGCATGTGTGCTCGACTATACTTTTTAAAAAGACTCCACACAATACACAAAACCCTGAGGGTCATTTCATAAGGTGCAATTTGTGATCCTAACACCTACTTTTTTCATGGTTGACAGAACTCCAAAAAACAAGCTCATCACAAAATTTCATTTGATTCCTGATGCAAAATTTGTGTCTATGAGCATTTTTGTTTTATCACAGTGCCCCACAGACTCAGTGTGTTTATATTGCTATTCTCCTGCCTGTTTCCCTTTGTCTGTTTACACACAAAAACTCCAAACACGCAACTCCAAGGCTGGTATTCTGAAAGGGAGGCATAGCTTTGACCTGGGTTTACACCAGAGTTAGTCCTACGTAGTGGACCTTTTTTTTTCCTTTCCCAACATGTGAAGTTTAATGTGACAGGTGATAATTCTCATGGATGGGCCATTCCGGCCTTCTTGGAAATTTTCTCACCCGCTGCATCACATATTTAGAGTATGTTGGAAGGAAAAGCCCCCTCTTGCCGGACTAACCTTGGTTTAAACCCAGTCTAAAGTTAGACAACTTTTAAGAATATCAGCCCTAGTCTCTTGTGGACAACAGCCAGCACTAAATTCCTAGGCACACTTACAATCCAACAGTATGGATGACATGTAATCTCAACCTGGACTTTTTCAGAGTCCGGAGACAAGGCTATATACGGATCATGATATCCCACGTAATGATCACGGTATTAGCCTAGTAATAACGTGGACGATTCTGCTTGCTGTCGTCACTTCTTTTGAATTAGGTCGGTTTTGTTGCAACCAAATTTTTTACTTTTACCCCCGCCATCGACCCTTCCAGCACTCGTAGATATCATTAGTGCTGCATTAAAGACACTATCAGGATATTGCTAAATCAGAAAATCAAAAAAAAATCATCAAATCATATTTGTGTAATGTCTGTAACAACTATAGGTGTCCTAACCTCCCCATAAAATGATAGGACCAGAACAACCTAATAAGGACAAATCGGATAATTTTAGTCATTACTGTCCGAATCGTACACTAATACGAGGCAACACTTAAGTGAATGGGATTCGTATCTATCTTTTGAACACTGCCGTTTTCGTCATTCTTCAGTTGAAAAGTAAAATTAGGAAGATTTCACAGGCTTTTCTTCCCTTTCAGCTAGTCCTGTCATTTCAAATATTTTGACTCTTTTCGATAAATCACTTAATAGTGTCTTTAACCACCTGGGACCCATGGAATAAAAAACCGAGGATTATTTTGAATCGCCACTGATCGCTTATCCAAAGCACTTTTCCGCTGTGTGGAGTTTTTGATACAGACATAAAGCACAAGTACACTCATAACACACCAACCCCCACAGCTGGATTCAATGTAGGGCCTTATAATCTGTACACTGCAGCATTCTTCAACTATTCGAAAAATACTACAATTTTTTGGAATTCAAAAACGAGAAGATACATGGGAGGAATAGTTACTGCTCCTAAATCCTATTTATAGATTCCTTATCTGGGGATGTAAATTGAAGAAATACTGAGAGAGATACAAGGTGGGATAGTAATACTGGCTCCTAACCTGTATGCGTCCTATCTGGGGATGTAATTGAGAAATACTGAGGAGAGAATAAGATTGGATTATACTGGATCCTAATCCTGTACTGAGTCCATCTGGGGATTAATTGAAGAAATACTAAAAGAGATACAAGTGGGAATAGTCAAAGAGGTTTATTAGATAGGAAGGCAAAACGTTACGTACTCTTTAGAAATTCATCACCGCTCGCTGTTTTGCCGACCACCAAGAAAACCTAGAGTACCAACATAGAAAGCGATGGCTGCCTCCTCTTCTTCTTCCACTTACTGTGGGTTGGCCCGCTTTGGGCATTCCACTAAACGGTAGTGATCCAAATTAATGTATGTGTTAGAGGTGGCCAGTGTAATAATAGTGTTCCCGGATCATTGTGCTCAGATCTCTTTTTTCTCTCATAATTCAATCGCTCTTAGGGAAAGATGTTTCATTGGAGGCGGTTATGTAAATCAAGAGACTGATGTGTCATTTCAATTCGTTGTGTGGCCATGGTAAGGACAAAATTTAACCACCCAATAGCCCACAACATCCAACAAACTGATCTTTGGCGGATTGGTTTTGTAATCGAATGGACATTATGTTTTGTATATAAGCCACAAACTATAAGTATTCCGTCATTTCAAAATGTTCTAGCGCCCTCACGGACGACTGGTTTTGAATGCGTTTTCACCCCTTGGGAATAGTACTGGATCTAATCCTATTATAGTCCTATCGGGGGATGTTCATTGAAGAATACTGAGAGAGGTACAGTGGGAATAATACTGATACTATCCCATTATTGGTCATATCTTAGGATTATTGAAAATGAAGAGAGTATAAGGTGGAATATACGAATCCTAATCTTATATGATTCCTATCCATGGTGGGAGAAAAATTGTTAATCTAGGAAGCCTCCTTTTCTGGGAAATTTTTGACCATTTGGAGACAAAGAATACAATTAAAAATGGGGGAAATTGATGGGAATTGTGACTATCTTCCCGGGATGCATTTAACACATACATTCACTACAACAACAGACCATACACAACAGACTACATCAACAAGCAGTGAACCAAGTGATTCCTACGATCAAAAATAAAAAAAATGAACGTTCCGCGGGTCTCGAACCGCTAAATCCGTCCCCCTGGCGGAGCGGTTTCAAATTTTAATAATCCCTCAAATACCCCTTTAACCCACAAAAATCCACTTAAACCCCAACCCCCTTAAACCTGGCAACCCCCTTAACACCGTGCAACCCACCTTAACCACAACAACCCCCTTAGCCCAGACAACTCCCCCTTAAACCCTCGGACAATCCCTTTAAACGCCGGACACCCACCTTAAAACCCCAACAATCCCCTTAAGCCCAGACACCCCCCTTGAACCCTGACAACCATTTGCACGTCGCGCAAGCATACGCAACATGCGCGCATACGTGCATGCCGTGCAGTGTGCCGTCTGCCATGTATACGCGTAGATGGCCACAAAACCCCTTAACCCCAAAAACCCCCTTACACCCAAAAATCCCCTTAAACCCCACACCCCCTTAACTGGACAACCCCCTTAACTTGTGCAACCCCCCTTAAACCACACAAGCCCCCCATTAACGCCCACACACCCCCCCTTAACCCCGGACAACCCCCCTTAAAAAACCCGGACAACCCCCCTTAAACCCCCAACTCCCCCTTAAGCTCCAGACAACCCCCCTTACACCCGGACAACCCTTTAACACAGACAAACCCACCTTAACCCCCATCAATCCCCCCTTAAAACCACAACCCCTTTAATCTGGACAACCCCCCTTAAACCCGGCCACCCCCTTAAACACGGACCACCCCCCTTAACTTGTAGCACCCCACCTTAAACCACAACAGCCCCCTTACCCACCAACCCCCCTTAAACCCGGACAACCCCTTTAAACCCGGCCGGAACAACCACCTTAAACCCCAACATCCCCCTTAAGTTAGACAAAAACCACCCTTAACCCGGACAACCCCCTTAACACCCATACAACCCACCCTTACACCCCAACAATCCCCCTTAACCCCACAACCCCCTTAAAGCTGGACAACCCCCTTAACCAGACAATCCCCTTAAACATGGGACACCCCCATTGCAACTCGTGACAACCCACCGTAAAACCCCAACAAGCCCCCTTAAGACCAGACAAACCCCCTTAAAACCCCAACAATCCCTCCCTCTTAACACCCACAACCCCCCTTAAAGCTGGACAAACCCCCTAAACCAGACACCCCCCTTAAAACCCAGACAACCCACCCTTTAAACCCCACACCCACCTTAACCCCAACAGTCCCCCTTAAACCCCCACCAACCCCCTTAAAGCTGCCAACCCCCCTTAAACCCGGACAACCCCCTAACCGGACAACCCACCTTAAAACCCTAATCATCCGAAGTACATGATTCCCCACCCTTCCATCAAGTTTCAAAGTCGGACTTATGGATCTTCGGATATTTGTTCCCCGCTTTTTTGGGTAAATACCCCAAATTAACGAATTAATTATGCAAATTAGGTAACCTAATTAGCCCCCCCCCAGATATGCCACCACGCCCGTAATCTAAAATCAGATGATGGGCATGGCCGTCCGATCCCCCCCACCATCACAATCACCATCACCCTTATGTCTCATTTATCGCGTTTCAAAAAAAAACACAAAGATTTGTATGGTAAAAATACCCCAAATTACCTCATTAATTATGCAAATTAGGTACCTCATTAAGCATATGCAACGCCCATACTCTAACAATGATGGGCATGGCAGTCCGATCCACCCACCAAGTCACAATACCATAACCCTTATGGGTCTATGTTATCGCGTTCACAAGATGTTGGGAAGAAATACCCCAAATTAACGCATTATTTATGCAAATTAGGTACCTAATTAGCATAATGCCACGCCATAATCTAATCATATTAAGGGCATGGCAAGGTCCGATCACCGCCCAAGTACACTCACATACCCTTATGGTTCTCATGTTATCCCGAGTTCACAAGATTGTGTTGGACGACGCTCATGACGACGCAGACGCCGCCAAGGCGCCGCGCCGCCGCTTGACTGATAGCAAGAATCCCCCTTCTCCCCCTTCTGCTTTTCAAGCCAGGGGGATAATTAAAGTTTTGGTCAAGAGAAATGTTAACAAAAGACCATCCCAGCTGAGGTCACTCATACCAACTCAAAACAAAACATACTCCCTGATGGCACCTGGAGCATGTGAATCTGGTCTTCAAAAAAAAAAAAAACCTAGAACAGGCCTCAAAAAATAAAATTCAACAATTTTTGTAATTAAACCCGTAATTCAGCCTTTTCCTGAAAGTGGAATCACTGTCACAGACGTGGTGGGGACTTATTTTTGAGGTGGGGCAAGCAATATTAAAAACCTTGTGATAGTTCATATGGCCTATTAATCAACTAATTTTTCAGTGGGGGCAAGGGGGGGGGCAAGAATTCCCCCCTTCCCCCTCTGGTTACGCCACTGGTCACAGATGAGATTTATAACCTTCTTCAGTCCACTTTAAGCTGGGGAATTTTCTGTGTATTTACATTGTAATGATTACCTTTATGGCAAATCTGGCTGACAAGACACACTGAATTTACACTGCACATTTGAGAAGGATACAGGAAGTCCTCATGGTGTCGGCAATAGACATCCTGTTGACAGTTTTGGTCCACAGTTTGCACATCTCCTACAACTCCATAGCTATCTGGTATTAAAAGAAAAACATACAACCTACAAATGAGGAAATTAAGCTGTTTACTTGGAAGGAACACCTCACTCTTTATCTTGTCCGTGACGTTTCCCACTAGGTGACGCCTTCCATTCGCATAGGTAGCCTCGATAATGGAAGTCTCGCCCCTTCTGTTTTCATGAAGCCGTTCATCGCGAGAGGTTAGTCCAATCTGTTACATGACCACAACACTTTACGATCGACTCAACATTTTAATTGAAGTATTATAAGTAATTATTATAATTTGGTTGATATTTATTTGATTTTGAATGATCAACTACACCCTCAACTCATCGAGTCCAGCAAAATGACATCGGATATTTTATTCTTGACTCCAAATAAGACATTTTAAAATGTACCATTTTTAAAGGAAGATCAGACCATGCCCCCCTTTCCTCATACCTCCCCCCTTTTGTTTACTTACATGTGAATTATTTTGCAACATTAGGTTACCTCAAAGACCTGGCACGCTTTCTGTTGGCGCTACCTTTATTAGGTAAATACATTCAGAGCCATCCAAATTGGTTACCCAACTCTATAAAACAGCGAAAATTGTCGGTACACTACAATACGCTCTTCAGAACCTGTGCACAGTGGGTCAAGAGACTCGGCTGCGGTCAGCACACATTGCGCGCAGTGTTTGAAACAGGTGAAGCCTTTGCATGCTTGATTAGACTTGGTTTCACCTGGCTGCTTTGTGTTAGGCAAAAAACCAGTACCCAAGCACAGCCTAGTTGATTTACATTGATTTTTAATTTTCACTAGACGAGTTTGCTACGCACCCCCCATCCTTGTTTAATAAACACTGAATCAGCAAAATTAATGGAATTGTTTTTGAAGGATGGAGGATGTACTATTTATGTACGGGCACCCATAGTAAATTATAAATGTGCGGTAAAGCACATCACCGCCTATTGGCACAGTTAAATTTATAAACAATTAGATAAATATTTTTACAACGTGTTGTTAAACGTTTTATTCAAACTTCTAAATAGGGTCTGTAGCTTTAAAGTTCCAACAAAAAAATAGAATCAATATGTAAGTAAAATTCAATAAAACCTGAAGATAATTTGTGGGTTTAAGAAGGAACAGTTGTTCGTATTTTGATTTGAAAATGTTGTTCAAAGGTATGAATATTTCAAAATTTCGATGCTTGGAAGCACCAGTGACCAATCATGCTAATTGCAAACACAGAGACCGATTTCCTGCATAGCTGAGGGACTGACGGTGACGTATCTTGCAACTTTCTGGAGAAATTTGGCATATACCTTTGTTTTGTACTACTCTATATATTCATCACCAAATTTTTAAACCTCAATCACTAACACGTTTTGTCGAAATTTCTTACTCTGCGCATGCCCATAACAGAACACATATCGCATTTTGAGTAGTAGCCGCGTCCACACGTGACATATTTTTCAGTTCATGGTGAAAGGTATTTTGTCGTTTTCCATAAGTGGCCGTTTTGCGCAAACGCGTCACTAACAACGTATTTGTGCGACGTATTGTTAATTAGATGTGGAAATTGCTATTTTTTCGTTTTCACATAGTTACATCTTTTATTTAACTTTTTCGCATATCTAATAAAATAACTTATTCGGCGATTCTTTTCACTAGGTTTTTATTGAAATATGTTTTAGTTAACATATGGCACTTAAATCGCAAAATCTTCAAAGACGTTTTTCTCCTCGAAATGGCTGTTTTTGCAAATACATCATTATGTGACGCTGCTGAACGATATCTATATATTAGATATATTAGATATATATAATAATATATATATATATTATATTTATAGATATCTATATATATATATATATATATATCTATATATTATATATATATATATATAATATATACAGGTCTATAACGCTATTCCGCGATACATGAGCTGGGAGAAGTTTTGGTCGTTCCTTAGGTGAAATAGGTACCGAAGCTTTTCAATCTATCCAAAGAAGTCGCTCTGCCTCTGCTAACATAGAACGTGATCGAAAGGAAGGGCCAGTCCAAACTTTCATTTTGTTTTTAAAAAGGTGTACTTTTCATACTTGAACTTTGTACTGCTTTTAATACATCAATTTATCAATCATTCACTCACTTACTGCAAAAACAGTTGTTTAGGAATTAAAATAGTCTCACATTTTCACTGTATCCCTGTGTAGCCATATTGAAAAGTTGCTTCAAATATTTAGAACTACATTGACCTATCAGTGGGTATTGATTATTGTATTAGTCGTATTAGTTTAGGTAATGTATGAAGTACGATGAGGCCCCATAGGGGGGGGCTCACCTGTGTGGACAGTGCAAAATCCATTGTTACCATATTCAGATTCAATCGCGCACCTGCTATATACAGGTAGTATTTCAAATTTTCAACCGTGCGTTACTTTTTACAGCCGTGACCCTCTATGTTTTAACACCTCACATCGTTGAACGTAGAGCACAAGTATTAAGAACGCACGACAAAGGAAGCTGCAAAGGGAATGTTTGTGCGTCCCTTCACAAAGAGCTCTCACCCGTAGAAAAGTACTGGGGTCCTATATCAGCGCGAATCGAGTAGTATAGTTAAGAATTTTAGTCAATTGACACACCTTGTGTAAATGAAGCACAAGTGCACTCTGTTAGCGTAAATCTGGACCAATATTGGCTGCATTACAAAGGTAATGATTAAGTCTGCGCACACAGTCCACTCAAGCCCCGGGTGAGTTGAGCGTTTGTGTTTGATTCTGTCCAACAAATTATTCGACTAGACTAGAATTTTATGATGAAGCGTCATTTTCAATTTTGCTTGGCATGTAGCTGTTAATGTAATAATATACAGCTTTCAGTTTAAGCTCAATAGGGCTGTCTACTCATCCGGGTCTCTTGTGGGTCGTTTGCCTTATCATGGCCCTCGTTGCACACAGTTATAACTTAGCGACACACAACAACTGTGCCTGCCTTATCAAATTTAGTTCATCGCAGCCTGTACTGACTGAGTAATAGTTCCGTCTGTATTTTTACATGAAATATGGTCTGAATTCGGAGGTGGGAACTTTACTGGGGTGCTACCCCAAATACCCCCCCACCCCCCCCCGGTTCGCCACTGGAGTCGTTAGTGAGCGATTTCTGCTTGAGATGCGTAACACTGAATTGGGTTCAAAAGACGGGATTGCGCCCCCACGCACACTAATACGCAGGCTGTGAGTGGGAATAGATCGCAGGCTAAGAAATGTGCTGGTAATGGAAGGGATATTTTGGATGCAGTAAATGACAAAAACAGGATTTATCTTGGATCCTTCCAGTCGAGCGACAAGGGTGACTGAAAGAAAGATGCAATATGGGATATGGTGTTCCTATTATAGTTACCACGAATTTGTCAAAGTTAATTTCATCAGGTAAATAAGATAATGTTTTGAAACTTTCTGAAACAAAAAAAAAAAAAAAAAACAAGCGAAATAAATATGATAATTTACAATTACATACAGAGGAAGAAATATTGTTATGCAAATGAAAATATCACCAAAGTGTCACATTGTGTTCAACTTTGTGAGAATTAAAGGGTTTAGAGATTTGAAGGCACACACAATATTGGTGTATAATAATTTAATGTAATATTAGAGTAGACACTCAATAGCTTTCTTATGGTACCTGGCTACAGAAAATGGTCTTAAAAGAGAGAAAAAAAGGTGATTTTGTTTGAGCTCAATTCAATAGAAACCATAAGCTGCTGAATTTCATATTTGCTCTATAAAAATTAAAAATTTCACATTTTTGTACAAAAAAACATGTCACTTCAGCTATGCCTTTCAGATAGACGGGATATTTTGATGGAAATGGAAAGCTTACCATCAGGGCAAAAAAATCGGTACTTTTGCTTTTTTAGGACACTTATATGTGAAATCTTCGTTGCACCTTTAACATCTTTTTATAAACTACAGCCAATTTAAATTCTGTCCTATGGTATTAATATACGGAATATAAGCAGTATAGTAACTGTGCACTGTCTTATATATTCAGCAAGTTAGTTAAGATTCACTTGGGAATTTGTTTGGGGGTAAGGCATGAATAAATACCAGGCCATGCATAGAAGCATTTGTTTTCAAACAAAGGAGGGGTGAAAGGTATATGGGAGCTATAGGCAAGTTAGAGCATATAATAGAAAACACTCGGACACAAGAAGGTGAAGCAAGCCTATTTTCTTCCAGAATGTCCATGCCCATTTCAAAAGTATTAGTGTAATTATGGAGCATGTTAATGGGTTTATTGATTTAATGAATTAAAGGGTTCACTGGCCTCCTAAGTGAGTTTGGAGAAGAATTGCCTATTTTAAGCACAGAGCACCACCCTATAGAAACACATTCCCAAATGAGGCAGGACATCAGGCTCCTAATAACATGTTTTGTAAGGATAGCCTTAAAAATATTATTTTGAAAGCATTTTTTTTAAATTAAAGTATTTTGGGAAAGGAAAAGGATAAAAAATGGGACTTTTCCCCCCACAGAGGTATCAGACTATGCCATGTATAGAGCTACAGATATTGAGCCATTGAAATGGCTTTCTGATTTCGTATTTGCTCTAAACCAAAATCAGAAATTTCACAATTTTTTATATTTTGAGATATTTTTGATGGAAAGCTTTAATCAGTCACACAAAAAATCAGGGCTTTGAATTTTCTGGGACACTTGATATGTGAAATCTTTAAACCAATGCACTGCAGCAGACCTTTAATTTTCATACCATACCAAACTTTCACAAAATTAACGGTTTTTCATGAGGAGTCCACACACGCAAAACCGTTTTAGAACAGTGGGAATTCCCTGCCGCAATGTAGGAATGTGATCTTATTAAAACGATGGACTCCACGCCCTGCTATTGGAACCCCTTTAATTTTGTACCTGCCTCCCCCTACCCACCCACCCATCTAGTTCAAAACGCTGATCACATAGCCCCATTGTATCGTTCTAATTTATAGAACTAATCAGTTGATTTTTGCTAACGCATCAATCGAAAAAAATCATCAAAATCAGATTTTTGCATGTATGTACAAGTACAAGGGTATCCTAACATACCCTGCAAATGATAAGCCCCAAAACAACCTACATAATAAAGGACAGAATCAGAGATTTTAGTCCATTATTGTCCGAACGGACCTTACTACAACACGTAATTGAATGGAGTTTCGTCTCATGGACCTGCGTTTTCTTCCTTTTCTGTCAATTCTCCAACTGGAAAAGGTAACTTATGAGAATTATACAGACTTATCCTCACTTTGAAGCTATTCCTGCGAATTTCAATATTTTTCAAATCCTGATAGTGTCTTTAAGGCACAGACCTTTTTAAACAAGTGCGGTTATCGAAACATGTGCTTTGCCCCTAATCGCGATTAGAAATGTTTAACCAGTTACACATGTACCACTCAACTGTGTGGATGACAGAATGCCCCTTTAATTCAAACCCCACATACACCCAAAGTTGCACCTTAAATGGTGTTGGGTCAGTGCTTATCTAACACATTTTGGGAAGCAATAGGCATTTTGACTGGTGGCAGAAAAACAAACTTGAGAGATTTTAAAAAGAATGCCTTTTTAACGCCCACATTACCTTTCATCCCAGTTGGAGTACACTTAAGATGGGGATGGGTCAGCGCTTTACACTGAACAAGGTTCGATAATCGTAGATGTTGATTGTGGGCAGAAAGAAAAACGAATAGATATATTTTCAAAGGATGCCCTTTTAATGAGGCCTCCCTGACCCTCAACCCCAACTGGAGTGCACCACATATGAAACTTGGGCAGTGGTTCTTTTGATAAGTTTTGGCTTAAATTGGCACAAGCATTTGGGCAGGAGAGAAACAATTACTAAACTTGTAAACCAAAATGACCAGACATATATACAAAAAAAGCACCAAATTGTGATTAAGACAAATGTTGAATAGACCAGTGTTGTATGCCACATTTTGGACACAAAACTTTTTTTCTTGCATGGTGTGGTATTTATTTACCTCTAGTAGCATCGGTCCTCTCCAGATGAACCCGATGCAGGAGGATGGCCCCACGCGGACAATTACAAATAGAAAATGCTCCTCTGTACTTCACCAAAGGCTTTCACTGTTCTCTCAGGGAATTATTGATAAACAAACACCAACAAACCCAAACAGCCTAAACTCAGTGAAATAAGTGCACCATCAACGTTAGGATTAGAATGATAATTATTGTACTTCCCATTACCTTGGAATCAGTTTTAAAACTTAACGTAGCTGATAAGAAAAAACAATTGTAACTAAGAGAAGGAAACCGCCATTTTCAACAATGACCTTCAAATGGACCGTCTAGATCATTTGACCTCATTCTGAAACCATCTCTACATGACCCACCTCTCAAGGACCTTTAGCAAGTTTTGGAACACCCATTTTTTTTACATCATCGAGGATGCATACTAAGCATTTACTAAACAGTAACCGCAAATCTGTGGATGGAAGAATAGAATTTAATTTATTTGAAACTTTGGAATTTGATCCAGAAATTGATATTTGGGCTAGAGGTTCTTTTAATTTAAAACAATAAGCTTGCCAATTAAATATCATTTTCATCCCCACAGAAGAAATTCTGATTACAAAATTACACCCCTGCATGATATCATCAAGTGTGCATTCTAAACTGTATTGACAAAATTTAGGTGATGAAACAAGGCGAAAAACTCGTATTTACGCGATGCGTAAAATATGTCCCCGCCGAAGTTGCATCACAACATGTGTAAAGCAACTTCAAGACCCGAAACGACTCCCCAAGACTCATGCCACACTCCACCCCCTCCCCAACACCCCGCAAAAACCAACAACCCTCCCCAACACCCCACAAATCCCAACCACCCCACCTTCATCCACAAAAACCCCCCGCAACACCGACCCCATCCCTTAACACCCCTAACACCCCAACCCTACCCCAATACCTATAACAAACGCCTCCCCTTTCCCCACATCCAGCAAACCCGCATTACCATCCCCAACACCCGCAACACCTCCGCCTCCGCAACCACTGCCCATCCCCCTCCCCAACCCCCGCCACCACTCGCACCCCCTTCACCAACAAATTGCCAACACCCAAAACCCTACCCAACACCCCCAGCAATACCCAACCACTCCCCAACACCACACAATAACAAACCCATCCCCAAAACACCCCGCAACACACCCACCCCAGCCCCAACACCCCCCATCCCTCTCCAACCACCGAACCCCCTCCCCAACACACAAACCTTCCCTCCCCAACACCCACCCCCCCTCCCCAACACCCAACCCCATCCCCAACACCTACCCCCTCCCTTATGGCATAGTGGTGCTCATGTAGCGAAGGACTTTTGCCGATTGAGGACTTTTGTTTCAGAGATACAGAATTGCGCATATTTAATTAGCTCATTTGCATAGCCTCTAGCCGAATTTCACATACTTTCAAATTGCAAAAAAAGATTGTGCCCCATGATAGGCTATTATGCAGTGCAGGAATTGAGTAGTATCCCAATGGACCGGTTCAAAAATATTATAGCAATTACGCTGATGTTTGCATATCAATTAGCTCATGTGTGCATACTCAATTTGCCCCGAAATACGCCAAAAAGTTATCGGTAAAGAACTCTTCAGCCCGCCTTACTTCACAAGTTACATCAGTATAACGCCTGAAGGAATCTACAGAACAGAAAACTTTTGTTACACAGGGCCTTGCCAGGAAAAAATTCTCAGAATTTATGCACCCTAGATAACTTAATAGCTATTTTACGGCCCACCAATTCTAATCAGGTCGAGAACTCATCAAAAGCTTCTTCCACCAAGTTACATAATTGTTGCCCTATGGAACTCAGATAAATGGGATACAACATGGGTTAACATTTTTGTCAACCAGCGGACGGACGGGACGGACGAACGGACGAACGGACGCTGGTCATTTCATCGTCCACGTCCGAACTCGCGGCGGGGACAATACCCAGAGGTCATGGCCTTATTCAAAGGTGCAACGAGAGATTCAAATAACAAGTGTCCCCTAAAAATATGGAAAATTATAAGTTTACTTGCACTTTGTCTAAAGTTTTCTATCTTAAAAATATCCCACCTGAAAGGACTTAAGCTGTGAAAAACGGTTTCTGGATACAAAAAAAAAATTTGAATTTCGGATTTCCTTAGGAGGCACCAAATACGAAATTCACCTTTGTTTTCTATTGAATATAAGCATATAAACAACACTTTTTGTTTTCATTTTAAGTTAATTTCTACAGCCAAATAAAGGAACCGGGCAGGGAATCTATTGAGTGCCATCTAATCTATATGAAATCACTAGAATCAAAGGAAAATATAGATGATTTGAAATCTCTTCGTTTGCACTTATTTATTTTGAACTTTTGCTTCCCTTCCCAATAATTGCACAACTAACCTAGTAAGTTATTGCTAGTTTTCTCAGTTTGCCAAAAGGTGTAGATTTACGGCATTTTTCATGGGCAGCATAAATACCTCCCAGATGACTTTGACCTGTAATCCCTGACCAACTCCACACCACTACCGGATCAAAACCGGCACGCGTTTATCGCCGATGATTGTAAGCCCCCGAACTGACAAAAAATAATAACGGGTTTTGCTGTTATTTTCACATGAACGATTAGATCTCAATTTTAGTCCAAAAACACGAATATGCAAAATCAAATTTTGTTAACAAATATATAGAAAAATTAACTGGACGGCAAATGATATTACAAAAAATAAGACCAAAAATCGTTTTTATAAAACACTTTTTGGAAGCAATTTTTTATGCTACTTTTAAAAAAAGTGAAAAGTAAAATTTGTTACTCAAATTTTAAACGATATAACTTTGGCAAGGTTCTATGAACAGAATTCTCTTAATTTGTTAGGCTATTGAATGGAAATATCAACTACTAGTTAAAATTGCTCATAGAACCTCTTCGTTTAGTAGAAATTGATGTGAAATTTCAGCATATTTTACGGGAAAGAGATGACGAAAGCAGTTGTTGGACCGATTCAAACACACACATCGAGTGGACTGGTGACGTCATTGCACCTAGCAGCGCGGTGCGCAATTGGTCAACTATGCGCCGAACTACAGCGTAGCAGTGCTGCGTGTACGCAGTGTGTTCGTCACACGGTTCGACGTGTCACGAATGACTATTTTTAGGTCGTGTTGCTGAGTGGAGATAAGTTGTGTCTGAGGCACATTTCCGACCAAATTCTGAGTAGGTTTGTGTCTGGTAAGAAAACAAGGTTAAAATAAAAAAATACATCGGTCCTCGGACCGCATGTGTCGCCTGCCATCGCGGTTAGTGAATGATAGGCCTAACATGACCTTTGACCTTGATATGTGACCTTGGACCTCATAAACAAATGAGGGCTTGCATGTAAACTCCGTAAAGCAAGTTTGGTTCCAATTGAACTTCAACTTTTCAAATGAGGTCAATTTTACATTTTCAGCCTATCTTACAACTTGACCTCACATGACCTTTGACCTTGGTATGTGACCTTTGACCTCATCAACAAATGAGGGATTCCATGTTGTACCTGTGACCCAAGTTTGGTTTTATTCCATCAAAGTATGAGGATATTACAGGCAAATGTTAACCCTTTTTCACAACAACAGACATCAACAACAGACATCAACAATAGTGGACAAAGTGATCCCTATGTGTCTTCCTGCCTTAGGGCAGGCGACACAAAAATTATGGTCAACTGTTGAGTGTCCTCGGTTTGGAAACTAGGCCTAATCTCCTCGCTTTAGGACTAAAAAGGGGAAAAACATTTTGTTATGCTGTTGAATGGAATCTCAACTAAGAAATAGTCAAAAATCCTTTTAAAAATAATTTTAAAATCAATAAATAAACAAGTAAAAAACGCATTTTGCATTAAAATTTGTCAGGAAATTTGTAGACTAAAGGCCTACCTATGGAAACAAACTTGTGTTTTGTTTCGTTGTTGTTTTGTTTTTTGACATGTTTTTGATTTGTTTTGCTTTTGGTTTTTTTTTTTAATTTGCTTTTTGGTGTTTGCTTTGTTTTGTTTTGCTTTCGGGGTTGCTTTGTTTTAATTGTTTTCGTGTGTGTGCCTTATCATGACAGTCATTTTTTTTTCCATT
Source organism: Ophioderma brevispina (assembly GCA_023653785.1). NCBI lineage: Eukaryota > Metazoa > Echinodermata > Ophiuroidea > Amphilepidida > Ophiodermatidae > Ophioderma > Ophioderma brevispina. Next base: position 14,903 of record JAMKCH010031310.1, on the reverse strand, counting down.
TCGGAATTTTAAAAGAAAAATATGCTGCCGGTTGTTGCCCTAGACTTGATCGTAATTCTGTTGTCAACACATCTCACATCGGCCTATAGTAAAATTCCCGTGAACTTTGCCAGCGTGAATTTGTATTTAAATAAACTCACGGATGTTCATGATCGGCTGCGCGTACCTCTCACATGACGATTGGAACACTACCATTAACGCGCTCGGAACCGATTTGATCCGTCAGTGGTGGGACCAACTCAAAGAGCCCAACACACAAGACTGAATATAAACACCCAAGCATGATGGAATAAATAAAGTGCAAAATATGAGGGGGTCACACATGTTTTACGGTAGTTACTCACCCCGACAACTAGCCAGATCCGGAGAGCAGATATTGACAGAAAATTGAATATGCGTCATTTGTATAAGGTCCAGGCCCCGATCGCAAAATAGCCTCGCCCCAGAAGCCCCAGATTTGACCGGAAGTGGTCAACATTTTGGTAATCAGAAGGAAAGCTACTATTTTTCTATTTACCATGTTGAAATCTTAGAGCAAAGGATGTTTGGTTAGGAAAATTATGAGCGAAAAGTGCTTCATTTTGGTCAACCAATATTAATTTTACACAGAGGACTCTATGGGGCTTCAAAATCACGTTTTAGCTCTCGCATCAAAAAAGGAGTTGATTGAAAAATCGTGGTGCAAACTTTACAGATGGGGGTTTTGAAGTGAAGTGATGGCCAAATTCTTAAAAAGATAAGAAAACTTCATAATCCTAATTCGGGCCATCCCCCTTTAAAGGCAATCTATTGCAATTGTGTTTGGGACCACCCTGATTTAAACGGAAGTAGTATTCAATTTTGTATTTTTTTCCATCATCGTCGAGAAATGTCAGCTTTTAATTCCATTTCTTTTTCAAGATATAGTCTGCCAGATTTCACGGGATTTCCCATGCCACCCATCTTTAAAAAAATAAATCTAAACGATGATCGTTAGAATATCTTATGCCATCTTCATAAAGGATTTTGATGTTACCAAAATCACGTATTATTGTCTCCCATGGGGTTCCGTTTCGGAGCCATATTGGATCTTAATAGATCAGTCATATGTGGTTGGATTATCGAAAGGTTATTCAAAATGATTCTCTCATCATAAGGAAATGCTTACTGTTAATATTTTTGATGTTTAATTACCGAGAATTTGGGTGATGAATCAGAAAAAATAATGCTGAACGGGTCAGGTACCTTTAAGTGACACTGGCACATGTGAAAATAGTGCACCTGCTAGATTTTTCAAAATGGATATTTTTGCGTGGTTATAAAGCTTTATTAACATTAGCCCTCACCTGAAATTAATTAAGCCCAAATCGTGAGCTTATGAGTAAACAAAATGATTTTATAATCAATGTCGCCAAGTGGGACATCAAATTCAAGCAGATGATGCAGTAAATGCATGTAATGTAACACAAGAAAACATATGTCAACGTGATTTAAGCATTGCACCTTGTTTGACCTGCCTGTGACCTTTGCGGTTTTAATATCAATGTCTATTCATGTAATAGACACATTTTTGATTAAAGTTACAGCAAACTAAAAATAAGCCTTTACAATTTACTTGCATGTCTTTTGCCTCTTTTCATATCTATATCTGGCTTTGGGTATGTTATTTTATGGTAAAAATATATCCCTATTATTCCAATGGCTTGACTTAGTTGTGAGCAAATTTGAAATTCCATATTTCTGAAAACACTATGAGAGTGTGCGCTTTAATATGAAAATGCATGCCAAGTTAATAATGACAATGCACACAAGAAATGAGGATGGAGGTCAAAGTCACAGAGGTCATTGGAGGTAAATCTATGAACACCCTAATTGAGCCTGGGGTCAGTGGTTCTTATGACCAACTAAGAATTGGCAAAAGATACACGAATTAGAACACAAAACAGTCAACCTAACCCAGTTTATCCTAACAAAATGAAACACACATACATACAAAAAGAAATTGCTCTCACAATACCCCACCCCCCCCCATGGGCCTTTTCAAGCCAAACGATGTGAAATTTGAAAAGCAAAGATTGTTTCCTTAGAATTGGGATATATGCAGCAAATGTGGCTTCATGTATTGTATAGACACAAAGTTATTGTAAGACAAAGTTTTTGTTCTTTGCATACATTTGTTTCACAGCATGAAGTCTTCAGCAGCTTTAACATTAGGTTCCTATAAAAAGCATTGTTTTTTTCTGACTTAGGATAAAGGTATAATTTTGGAAACCAGTACTCCCTTTACGACGAATTGAAACCAAGGCGATACCATTACTTTAAGTGGGAAGAACGAGAAGGAGGCCGACCGAGTTCTTCCAAAACAAAAATAATGGCTTATTAGCTGGCTTTGCTAGACGGTTGGTTTCAATTCGTCGAAAAGAGTACTCGGTCCCAAAATCATAACTTTTTCTAATTCTAAAACAGCTTTACAAATTTAAGGTCATCTTTAAACCCAATTTGGGGAGACTTACAGCTTAAAGACAACACAAAGGGACTGCACCACCCAGTGACAACAGTCGAACACCTGTGAATGCAAGACCATAACAACGAGGGACGCAACATTGGCAGGAACACTCGAACGTAGCAACAAACACGTTATGAAAACAAGCGCTTCAACATAAAAATACCGTCAATACGCAAAGCAATACACTAACCTGGGTCAATTGTCGAATTGAACTCCGGGACAATGAAGAAATGAAATGCTTACATTTTCACAGCTTTGTTTAAGAATGAAGTATAATCCCATCGTTTTGTAGCTTACATTGTTGGAATTTGAAGAAAGAAGAAAGAAAGAAGAAAAGAAAGCTGAAAGAAGAAAGAAGTTTTGTCTGAAACTTTTTCAACTTTCAAGATCTAAACACAAAACACATACTGTCAATTCCAAATTTTGAACCCATTGCAAAATACCTATATTCTATCCTTATTAAAGTGGATTTTTCTCTGCTTGTCACATTGGTTATTGTGATCTTTAAACACTATAAAGAACGAGAAGAAACCTTCAAAAATATAAAAGAATTTGAACCAATTTGCCAACTTTGACAAAAGGAGATGTGAACTCTGTTCTTTGACTTTATTCCTATGTAATGAATTATAATGAAAAAAACAAAGAAATTTGAGGGAAAAAAGTGAAAAAAAGGCTGTCCTCGGTAGCTGTCCTTAACTATGGTCTTTGACCGTTATATTTTTGTTCAAAGAAATTGTTCAATTTTTCCCCTAAACAACCACACCCAAGACACCTATTACCCTGATTATCCTTAAACCATTTAAGATTGGTTGGGTGATTTTATTCAAGAAAATAAAAACACACACTCACACTTTTGTGCCAGAAGAAGGGTCAAAGGGTCTGGAAGCGGTGTGTTTTGTTGAACCAGAAAAATGACAAAATAATATCTTCTACTGGATTTTTGCTGTGTTTTGCTTAAAAGTCGTATTTTATGCATATATTTTATAACCCAAAAACATGAAAAACAATCTGTTAATGATTATATTAAGCTTCAACTCCGGTTTTGTCCCCACTTAACGGGGGTGGCTGGATTTAACTCAAACTCTCAGCAACATCCTTACCCCCCCCCAACTCCCTCCACTCTGCCCAATTCAGTGCATCCACAAACCCCACCCCTAGCTAAATAACCCACCCTCCTCCCACTGTGCTTTTTATACCCTACACTTTGCCCGATACAGTAACATCCTCCATCCCACCCCACCTTACTCCCTTCCTGCACATGTTTCCTTCTTTGGTATCTCCTCCCCTCAAACCTCCACCCTAAAACTCAAGGGCCCCTCTTAAAACATGCTTCCATCATCCCTCCTCATAGCTCAGTACATGCCATGCAACTCCAAGAGAGAGGTTAAAAACAAAAAAAAAACAAAAAAAAAAAAAAAAAAAAAAAAAAAAAAAAAAAAACAAGCAATTTTATACTTTTTATTATATTTGATTATTTGATTAAATTGGGTTGACAAATTTTTGAACCCAAATAGGTTTACTTTCTAATATGGATAATAAATAGATTCTTTATCATGGCTTAGAATTTTTCTAAAACTTAGAGGTGGGATTTGCTTGAGTATGGGGATTATACCCAGATCAGTACAGTATGTATCATCCAAGCCTCCTGGGTTAATTGTCACATATACAACTTTGACGTTGGTAAAAAGTGTCAGTTGTCCAATATTTGAATGGTGGCCATACAGCATGATAGAGCCTAACATAAGAACACATCAACTCAGTGTGTGAGGCCATGTGCTGGCGGAGAAGTTTAAACCCTGAAAACAGGCCGGTGCGAGACGGTCACCACCTGCTACTGAATGCTGGCTTTCACACTGCGGGTAATCCGTCTTGAGTCACTTCTAGAATCTGGTCATTGATTACTTTCCCAGTTAGCACCCTATTACATAACAAACAAGAACATGTTATAATCCTTCCTGGAAATGCGAGCATCCACATCCTGTCTTCTCCCAACTTCACTCTAATTCACTGACGGACAGTCTGCCCCTATATAGTTCTTTCACCTCACTTGTACATTAGCCTATAACCAAAGGTGTTAGTCCCGTAGTGATTCATCATTCGATCAATTTAATACCCGACCTTCAAAGTACTTGTTCTATTCAAAGTGGTGCCCCCTACTTTTATGCATAATCCAACATGCTTGTCATTCTTTAGATTTAAAAAGTCTCCCAGAATTTGGAATGGACTTTGCCGCAAGATGGCCACTAATCCGAAGGTGAAGACCTCTAACTCCTTCCCGTATCCTGTATTCCTATTAAAATGTTGTTTTGGCTTCAGATATCTGTTTTATTTTTTTTTTGTATATATACATATTTATATTTAATATTTCATGTCATCCCTGATTTGTTTTTAATTTTTACTAATTTAAAGTCTGACTCAGATATTTTTGAAATATTATTTTTTTGTGTATAATGAAAAATAATCAACTAGAACTAAAGATCGTAACCTAAAATGCAACTTCCGAAATTTGCGATGAATCTATTTTTCTTTTTGAGGCAGTAAACATTTATGTGTTGTCTTTACGTCCCATAGGATAACGTGTATAACAAAAATTCCGAATCGGAATTTAACAAGTTGTGATTTTCTATATGAAGGAAATTTCGATTTAAGCTTCAATTCACACAGTGATTAGTATATGGCACAAAGCAATTAGGTACATGCAAAAAAAAAACAAGATTTTTTTGGAAATTGAGGGAATCTATGAGTCGGCCCTTTAAGATAATTCTTTTGTTATGTTTACAGGTCCCCACTACTAAAGCCCCATGGGGTTGTCCAGTACTGGTCCTAATCTATTATATCGCTCATCTATTTCAACTTAAAACAGTTTTTCAATTGTTACTTTCTTTTGGAATTATTATATAATGTTAACTGTTTAAATACTTTTTTCTGTCATGAATATTGTTATACTAAATCAAAGGAATCTTGAATCTTGACCCCCAACTTTAATGCAATACTCTAACAATGACCCTGTTTATTTAATACTATTGGAGGAATTCATTATTAATTTTATGTACACTTTATCTGCAGTCTTTTCTGTAATATCCTTACTGGTAATGCTGTGAGAACAAAGGCAACGCATTCATCCAGCTCATCACATTCTCTTGGGGTATCTCTGTCAAGGCTGTCAACATGCAACAATTGAACATGATTTCGATTTTCACTATTTCCATAGTTTGGTTCAAGTTTTTAAAGCCGTAAAGGTGTGTCTTCTGATTGTCTTTTGACCCGAAATTACCTAGAAGTTTGGTTCAATTTTATACCATAAAAAGTTGGCTAAGACTCATTGTTTATGAAATATTTGGGCATTGCAGTATATGCTTTAATATCACTTCTATCATCAAAACCACATTGTTTCCCACGAAACTTGGTTGTGAGTGTATGTGATGTCAGGTTTCTCTTTTCAATAGAGATATAGCACTCAAATCAGGAAGGCACCTTTACTATCTTGTCCTGATTGCATGATTCATTTTTGGTGCAAACATCAGATCTACTTACCTTTTAAGCACCACGTCCAGTAACGCATTGCCCACCCTACCCTGTGCCAGGTAGAGCCATGAGTTTCAACACAACTCCATACAGAGCATGAGCTGTCGGGTTAGTGAATTCATTGAAGGCGCCAGTCCATAAGCGGGGAATGTGGGGAAGCTTGCCAAGCGATAAGGTGAGGTTTATGTTAAGGAACATGTTTCATGAATTTCAAATGTCAAAAATGTAGTTTTTTAAATGGAGTTTTGGCAGTACATGAAAATCTCATTGGCCTTGTTTTGGCATTCAAAGGTGGCGATTTGATTGGACCAACTTTGTTCCAAAATTAACTTTTAACTTATCCAAATTTGTTATTTTTTACTATCGAAAATCGGAAGATGATCATATTTCTCTCATAATCCCAGTACCAATTCTGGAGGGCCAAGAATGGTTTTGCCAAGATTATGAATCAAAATGTCCCCAATAGGTCACCACAAAACCCTAACACACATACTGTTCATGGGATCATTGCAAATACATAATATAGCTTTTCTATGTCCAAACTGCTGGAACATTTATCTTCAAAATTTGGAATCTGAATGTATTGCAGCAAGAAGTGAAAAAATATTATATGAACAAATTGGACCCCCCTCCCGGGTTAACCCAAAAACATTTACAAGCTTATTTCCATTAGGGGTCCATTCACTGGGATGCATGGGAACAACCAGAGTTTAAATTCGTCCCTGTTTTTTTTTTTAAAGATTTTTTAGTTTTTTAAATATATTAATCTTTATACATGGGACCAACAGCATAATGTCCCCTCGCAAAGGACGGGGGAACTATCACGGTTCATTTGCCCCAGTCAAACTGAACCGCAGGGGAGACAAGATTCTGATTTAAGCTCAATAGCTTTCTACAGATTAAATCCAGTATTAAGTCGCAAGCTATATCTCAGCAAAGGTCCTGCCAGGAATAACCAGAAACCTCACGCTAAGGAATATCCTAATTATTGCCCACCCCCCATCAGAATTCATACAGGGGATATTTATGCCACTAATCACATCCTGTGTACAATTTACAATTAATTAGTTGATGTATAGTGATTATGTTCAAACTCGGTTGTGGCAGTAGGGGGAAATACAGAATTAGACTTACACATAGCAGTCACGCATGCGTTTTACGTTCGATTTAACTTGCTTGTTTTAATCTCAAGGTATGTTTAGTTAATGACCAAAGAGTAAAATCACAATGTTGTCACTTTTTAGAAAATGGAATAGAATATATATCAAATACTGTACAGAACAGTTAATAAAACATTCATTTGTAGGATAGGAAATGATAGTAAACAATTGCTCAGCAATTTTGTATTGATCTTGAAGGTGTAATAAATAGTGATAAGCTTGCTCATCATTGCCGTAAGTCACATTTTCTGTAATTGTCATTTTCAATAGAGTTTCAGAATGTAAAGGATAAAAGGTTGAATTATTGGATAAACTTCATCTTCCCTAGTCAAAGTGGCACAATTGTGATTGTCCTTTCATGGTAACAAAAAACATATCTGAGATTAAAAGCAATTGAACAGAACAAAAAGCATTAAAGCTCAGATGTGCACTGGATGTTGATGTAAGCATCGTGTCACAACTGTATTGGTAAAAAGAGGGACTTTTCTTTCACAATCGTATTTTGAGACAGGAGGTGGAAACAGATGTAACATGGAGTAATTTTGGTTTAGAATCATCCTTTATTTTTGGACTACTTCAAGCAGGATGAGATCACAGTCCTAATCAATGAACCTAAGTAGGGGAGAGGCAAGATCTGTCGCCTGAAAAAAAACAAATCAGAAAAATCCATCAAAAGAGCCTACAATGGTCCACTAACCTGCTATTTTGTCACACACAGATTTGTGAAAAAAAGATTTGTGTGTGTGAAAATTTCATTATGAGCTGCGAACAAATTAGTATCAAAACTTTGTCACTCATGATGTTAGTTGTTTAAATCTACTCAAAGAGATTGTCCACAAAGTCTGCCGATATCTTGACATAGTAGCTGTGATCTGGTTCCCAGTGCACTTCTTCACCGTCCTATTAATGTAATCCAAATAAGGCTGGGAAAGACACCTGCAAAATAGATAGAGATAAGTATGGAAATGTTACATGTCACCATTTCAAAGGTACATATAGAATATATGAAGAGTTTAGTTGAAGAATGTGTGGAAGTCCATAAAATACATGGCTTTTTTTTTTGAGAATTTCATTTTGGTTTGCTTTGTTTATATTGGGTTTTATTGAAGACAGGGATATAGCTAATATAGGCACAGAAGGTCATTTGGGAGGTTGCCAACCGGCACTTAAAGGTGCGCGTTCCGATCGTTTTGGGACCCCCCTGATTTACCCGGAAATAGTATCGATTTTGATATCAGATGAAAGGCTGTATTTTTCTCATTGTCGTCCTAAATTTGAGCCCTCAAATCCATTTCATTCCCAAGATATAAACAAAAAACCGCCGTTTTAGTGGTTAACCATCAATATTAGCACAGTATTGAATAGGGCTTTGCAACATGCATTATTGCGTCTACCATCAAAACCGCAAGTTTGTTTCCCAGGGTACTTGATGGGGTGTATGTGCAAGTGCCAGGCTCTCATATCAAGTAGAGAACACAATACACATAAATCGGAACCACCACCTTTAGTGAAATGAAAAATTATTACCCCATAATTTGACAAATAAACTCATAGGTGGCTATAAAAAAAAGTGTTCGTTGGCCGTACCCCAGACCGACCCTAAAAAAACCTACCGACTCAAAAGTTTTTTAATGACAAGTTAGCACAAAATAAAAACATAATATTTGCCGACCGCCATTTTTTTCATCCACATTTAAAAAAAAGATTTTTTTTTATCAACACTAAAAAGTGGACTTAAAAAAAAAAAAACAAAAAAAGGACAACCAAAGCAAACTAAACAAATAAAAAAAAAAGATCTTTGCTATGCCATGGAAAAAAAAACTTTAAATAGTGCATCTTGTATTCATTTTAGAGAAAACATCGAGAAGATCTAAAAAAAAAATTTTAAAAAAATCTGATGACCGTCCGACTGATATTTTTTCTCTGTTACGCCAAACAAACATATATTTTTTTGAGCGCCTAAGGGTTGTAGTAAATTTTAAGATTTACAAACGGCACTCAGAGTCGCCTAGCTATAACCCTTGAGTGAAGGTACTAAATGATGAAATCCCAATGAAAATTCTCAATCCTTTATCTTTTATGTCCAAAATTGTCAGAATATTCTATTATGTCAAGGATCTGGGAGGACCAAACTTTTTTTGAATTGCAGTAGAGAGGGTTCAGCCCTGTTTACTTTTGGAACAATTTTTAGTAAAAGGAGTACTTTCTGTTACAACAATCTACAGTTAATTGTCATACTCCACAGATTGGGAAAGCCTGTAGTGACTATTCAAGCAAGATTTTGGACATGTAAGTGAGCTTGAGTGCGTGTATGGTAGCGATGAGGCCTTAAATATTTTGGGGTTTGATGGCTAAAAATTGGCCAGGGGGTGATGCATACAAATAAGTATGCTACCCATATGTCAACATCAGGAAAATTTTTATCAATATGTCAACATAAAAATAAGGTGATGATGGGGAGTTTCCGTAACCTGACCCCATCTGACACTTTTTCTGACACACTTTCGACTGAACATGGCTTTATTCTGGAAGGGTTTCCAAATCATAATGTGTCAGAAAAGAAGGTGCTCAGATGGGTCAGGTTACAGAAACTCCCATGATGATGACAGTCCTGGAATACTGGAAGAAATTGACCTGTCCTTAAAAGTAATGAGGCCATTGTTCAAAGGATGCTGTTGTAGCAATTTTTTTACCCAAATGGTTCGCCCACCTTTCAAATGTGCGGATCCAAAATGATGTATGCATGTGAGGGGGGGTTGGGTGAACCTTCAGTGAATCATAAACATGAATACAAAGATTATGAGTTGGCGGACCTATGTTTCGTGACCCACCGAGGTCAAAGTTCTATATTAAGGAACGCTATTAGAACTTTGAAAGTCATGTGCATACATGTACTACTGTGTTAAAAAGGTCACACTCATCATAGCAAACTACGAAAACATGCCCGGGTCCACGCTATTTGGATGCACTTGAAAAAATACTGCAAATAAACGTGCGACATCCCTTGGAAAGATGGCAGTCTTGAACATGACCTCAAATTACCTTTGACCTTGGTCCATGGACCTTTGACCACCATTCCGAGCACATATGAAGAAACCCATATTGTACCTTAACCCCAAGTCTGGTTTAAATCCCACTTAAAACTTTTCGAAGGAGACACAAAAAACGACAACCTAACCAAACTGGAACCACACACAATACATGCACATACATGCAGAAGTGCGCACCCTTGCAAGATCCCCCTCTACTTGTCAAGCCAGGGGGAAAGAAAGTACAAAAAAAATTGTGCCTGATCTTTGCGAGGATAAACTTTATGATCAACCACATACAGGAGGATGTTCTTAGATGTCTAAGGATCATTTTATGTTCACGGCGTCTCTGCGCCAAAAATCATAATAAAGCGCAATTTATCCATGCTGTGAGGTTTCTGTAGTAATGGGCTGGGTGGTAATCATTTACTTTTCTTAACAAGCTCATGGATTCAAGATGGCAGTTGGCACTCTAGCCTTTTATATCTATCTTCTTTGGGACAGGAGCACATCAAGAACCATTACCAGGCCAATGGGAGATTATAACGTGCATTTAAAAGGCAACAAGAGATTTCACATGCCAGGTGTCCCTAAAAATGTGAAAACATCTAATTTTGGCACTAATGTAAAAGCTTTTCTCAGAAATGGTCCCATGTGAAAGGATTAAGCGGAAAGACATCCGTTGCTTTGGTACAAAATTGTGCAATTTCTAAGTTGTATAGGAGCAAAAATACTAAAATCAGCTATAGCTTATATGGAAATTAAGGAAATGAAAATCACATGGTTGTTTTCACTTTCAAGGCATTGCTGTAACCAAAGACAGGTAAGAAATCTTATTGAGGGTCTATATAGGAAAATTCATACATATGACACAAATATCTAGCCCCCAAAAATCTCCTCGTTGCACCTTTAACATCATCATCCTGTGGTAACCTATATGACTAAGTTTAGTTGAATAACTATTATTGTAAAGGGTACATTTGGCAAAATGTCAACCGCTTTGTGCATTAAAACACAATACTTTACTAAATTTTTTAAAATTACACACACACAAACATGCATGCACAAAAAACATGCATCATGTGTATGCACACCCACATACATGCACTGCCATTTCATTTTGCCATCCAACTCTGACTCAGAAATTCCAGATTCAGCGTTGGATATTCATCACTTTTGCCAATATTATCAGCAATTAAACAATTGGATTGTCCACGTATGAAGCATATCAGATCTTACATTTTGGTTCATTCACATGGAATTTGACCATTTACTACCATCTGGGATGAAGTGTTATTAATAGTTTTGCTAGCAAAGAAATTTGAAAATGTAGTTATGCATGCAAAGAAAGGTATTCAGTGCCGTTTATCATGAGTTACATCAATTTTATGCGGGCAATTTGTTTTAGCTTTTGAAAAGGTCAAGGGCCCGATCGCTATAAGCCTCATCCCCAGGACCTCTTATTTTACAAAAGTCGTCTACAAAATCACAGGTCCCACTTAGGTTTTTAACTTGCCAGTTCCTGGACCCATAAATTTCCAGATGGTTGAGACTTATCAGGTCCAGTGGAATATTATTGTGGTCCCGAGATCAGCCGCAGCCTTCCAAATGTTTTAGAGCTTTAATCGGGCTCTCGTTTCCAAATACATGGTGCATAAGATTTTGAGGGGTTGGTATGGTATTAAATTTCCTTAATATTTTAATGTAACAAGTTGGTTTTCTGTCAGACAATACTAATCGTAATAGCCCCTGCAGTATTGTGAAATTGATTTTCCCACAAATAAGCACTAGCATGTATTAAGCAGGAAATACTATCACTATTAAATTTTGCTTTGATGTTGGAAACAATATTTTTTGCCTTTCAGAGGATTCGAATTATGGTTGTTCAACGGGGGACCTCAGTTTGTTACTCATTCTGAATTTAAAGTCCGGTGATAAATTATTGCCTGTTTCAGTGACACCAAAATCATACTAAGCGGGAACTGGTCAAAATATTGCTCTCTAAAAACGCTATTATTCTGGGCTAAAGATGTTGGTTTGATGTTTGGATTGAAAATGTTTGTCCTATTTGGTCAACCAATATTAATATTACGTATACAACGGGGGCTAAGAAATTGCATTAAAACCAAATCACATTTAACTCTCATACCAAACAGATGGGGTATTGGGTTAAGCCTTAACCGTTAAGGTCATCAATCAGATTAAAGGTCCAGGCACGATAGCCAATAGCTCGTCCAGAAAGAAGCCCCAGAAGAAGCCAAGATTTTACCCGAAGTGGTCAACACTTTGGTATCAGATGATGTGAAAGCTACTATTTTCTCACTTACCGGTGAAATCTAGAGCCAAGGAGTTTGGTTTGGAAATATGGAGCGAAAATGTGCACATTTTGGGAGACTAATATGAATTTTACAGTACTCTATGGGGCTTACAAAATCAGTTTGTAGCTCTCAATCAAAACGGATTGATGAATATCGGCGCGAAACGTTACAGAGGGGTTTGGGTGAAGGCCAATCTAATCTATCAAGATGAAAACTTCATTATTCTTATATCGGGCCATCCATTTATCAATTAAATCGGGACGGCCGATGTGATGACTGCTTCCACCGGTACATCTTGTTAGTAGGTGTAATCAGTTACCGCCAACACGAAATTGCTTGCTTTGATGTATGCTAGAGTGTATCCAAAGCCTCTTAAATATAGTTTTGAAAGAGAAAATTAGTTTGAAGACAAAAAAAAGTTTGAAGACAAAAAAAGTTTGAAAACAAAATTAGTTTGAAAGACAAAAAATCGCACCACCCGATTTAATTTGATCACAGACCATAACGCCAGTGTAAAATCTGCCATATTGTAGCGTATGCCATGCATGCTATTCTATTGTGGCACAAATGTGCCTGACAAAAAGAGTTTTGAAGGACAAAAAAAAGTTGGTGAAGAAAAAATAATTTTGAAGACAAAGAAATGCGCCCATCTACTTGATCAACCAAGCCATGGAAAAAATCGACCAATTGTTGTCTGGTTTCATACCACATCTTCATGCATATTGGATGAAACCAGTGTGAGTATATGTTGTAGCACATGCAACTTGCTTTCTTAACATGACTAATGACTGGTCTTTAGACGGCACATGAAAGTGCTGGCAGCATTCCGCTACCAAACAAGGCATAAAAGCTTGTGGGAAAATCATGATAGATTTAGGAGGGTGTATGACAATCATATGTAGGTAAATAGGTAATGAATTAACTACTATCGGTGATTTCTTAAATAAAGATCGCCCTAAATTGATGTTTGCTTTAGCTTGTTGTCAATAAGGTCCATGGTCTGATCGATAATAGCCATCCCAAAGGACCCAAGATTTTAACCGGAAGTGGAAAAATGGTGGTATCAGAAGAAAGAAAGATACTATTCTTCATTTACATGTGTAAGCTGGGGCTAAAGGATGTTTGGTTGGGATGGTATGAGTGAAAATATGCCCCGATTTGGTTTGACCCATAGTTAGTTTTCCAGAGTACTCTATGGGGATTACAAAATCACGTTGGCCTCTCACTTCAAAACGGGTTTTGTGAACTATTGGCGCGAACTTTACAGACGTAGGTTTTGGGGGTGAGGCCCATTCGATTAAGATGAAAACTTTATATACTTAGAGCTTTACCATCACAAGATAGGTTTACTAGCCAGTTAAAAATGAACTGTGAAAATACTCAAAATTCCATGATAGGGGTCACAAAGGTCCACATTTGGTGACATTTTGCATATAAAGGATCAAAAATTTAGAGAAATTTTGACAAGAAAGTCCACTTTTTGGTGATGAGATGTGAAAAAAAGTCCAAATAAGGACCATTTTAGTGGGTTATGTCCACTTTTACCAAAAAAGGTCCTCTTTTTCAAAGTCCCGCACCCCCCAAAATAAATCCTGCGTACGGCCCCATCTTTCGGTGACAATAATGGCATGATGTCATCATGAGATCATATCTGAATAGAATATTTTTGAGAATAAAAGATTGCCCTTTGGAGGTTTTATATAGTAACTTCCCATTATCACAATTGTTCTCTATTACAATCTCTTTGCTGGATAAAAGATCATGATGAATCTTCTTCAAGTACCCCCCTTCAAAAAAAAAGGAATTTCTCTACAAAAAATATTTACTAATAGCCCCGAACATATAACAAAAGTCCAGAGATTTCAGGTGCAGCCACAGTTCATAATGGTGATCAATATAGGTGGTGAAATCTACCTATTTCAATACAAGCAATATTTGTTAATATACCCAATCTTATCTTTTTTTAGGGGGAACTAAGTTTTTGTAAATGCAATCCACCTTCCATGAAAGACACATCTATACAGACACCGATTCACAATTAGTTATTCTGATCAATTTGCCATAGAAGTGCCACATAATAGGATTCGTTGGCCCAGCTATCGGTCCAAACAAATCACAAGTGCACAGGAATTCAAACTTTTCAATGTGTAGCGTGTGTCCCAGAGGGTGTATTGAGTCAATCCCACAATGCACCAGTTTTGGGAACTTTCACCTCAACAAGGTCATGTGATCCCAAAAAAATCCTATGCTTAACACATAAAAACCCTGACTTTTTTACACTAATTTTAGCCCACAAGGTGCTAGTACTTAGGGAATTTTTTTTGCATGATCATGAAATGTCCTGTGGTTGTTGAACTTTTTGAACATTTTTTATCCCCTAGTAACT